>PVKC010022895.1:0-17497 GCA_004027635.1 Crocidura indochinensis
GCCGGGCTCCTAGTATAAGTGGTCCCTTCTGTTGTAGTTGGCTATAGCTGTTGTTCAAGTCTGATACTTAGCATTTTTATAGGAAAAAGTAGTTTTATAATATAGCTAAGACCTTGTTTCATAGAAATGATTATAATTATGAAAAGTAAAGACACTTAAAATATCTACATCCAGTGATTTGTAAAATTCAACTTTGTAACACAATTTGATTTTTATTCTAGGTTATTATAAGTAAATGAGATTATACTAAATTAAATTAAAGTGCTTATTGTTTATTTAGAAATAATGTGACTTAAAATGCCATTAGAAGTAAAGATTTAACACACAAGAACTAAAAATAATATTGAGAAAACAAAAATTTTATACAACCTCTTCAAAGAGAAAGCAAATAATACCCAAGTTTGGTAATGTAGAGAAGCCACAGAGACCATCATCTTCTGTGGCATTTTGTAAAACTATTTTGGGCATCAACATCAATTAATATAAATGCTATTCCTACTGGAGGAATTTCAGAGTCCTAGGAAAGTTGAAATGATTTAAGATCATCTACAAAAAAACTGAGTAGGTTCCTTTTTACATGCAAAGAAAATACAGAGAAGTGGAGATACCAAGTTCCTTTTATCTGCTTCTTGCTAGTGATAAGGCTTAATCACTATAAGAATGACAATCTGACCAGAGAGATAGCATGGAGGTAAGGTGTTTGCCTTGCATGCAGAAGGACAGTGATTTGAATCCCGGCATCCTGTATGGTCCCCTAAGCCTGCCACAAGCGATTTCTGAGCATAGAACCAAAAGTAATCTCTGAGCACTGCCAGGTGTGACCCCAAAACAAAAACAAACACAAACCCCCCCAAAAAAACCCAAAAGAATGACAATATGAAGAGAGATGCTAATTAAACAGGAGTCCTGTGATAGCACAGTCTTGGGAGTTGGTCCACAAGTGACACAGAGGACAGAAACATTTTCCCCAGATTTATGGAATTTTAATTGATAATGACATTCATTTCAGTTGTGTTTCCCAGCATTCTTAAGTTATATTTTTTTAAGGAAATGAACAAACAGAGAAAGCAAATGTTCTTACTTTAGATGTGACTTGGAATAAATTTAATTCTTGTCATATTGTACTTGGTAGCTATTTATTATGTTCTATATAATAATATGTTAATTATATAACAATACTTAATGAATTTTTCCAATGATCTGTATAGATTAGATTCAACCAAAAAAAAAAAAAAGGGAACTTTTAGCATATGCTCTTTGCTCAAGTCAGGAATATGTTTCTCTTTTCCAATTTAATATACATATATATTATATATACATATATATGTATCCATATATTAACTTCTTTCATATAATTTAAAATCCAGTTTTAAAAGTATATTTCAATTTGTGTGATAGAAATTGCAGTTGTGGGGCCCGGGAGATAGCATGGAGGTAAGGCGTTTGCCTTTCATGCAAAAGGTCATCAGTTCGAATCCCAGTGCCCCATATGGTCCCCCGTGCCTGCCAGGAGCAATTTCTGAGCATGGAGCCAGGAGTAACCCCTGAGCTCTGCCGGGTGTGATCCAAAAATCAAAAAAAAAAAAAAAAAAAAGAAATTGCAGTTGTGAGCTGCAATTATTTATTTATAATGAAGTAAAATTAGTGAGCCACATTTCTCTTTTCTCAAGTAATAATAAATAGACCAGATTGTTTCTTTTGTTAATTTTTTAATTTTTATTATTTATTATTTTGACCATATTGGCTTACATATCTTTCACAGTAGTATTTTAGGTTCATATTAACATTGAATCAGGGGAATTCCCACCACCAAATTTGTCCTCCCTCCACCACTGTTCCCTTCCTGCAACCAATATCCCCCACCATCACACCCCGGGATGCTAGAGTAAGTGGTCCCCTCTTTGTCTAGCTTACTACTAGTGATCATAAATCAGTTTGTTCCTGGTACCATCCCTTGTTTCCCCCCTCTATTTGAGAGGCAGAGCTAGATAGCTTGAGTTATGTGCTTTGATTCTATCTTTGATTTTTGTTCTTTATTTTTTGTGTTGTTTGAGGGCTACAATTCACTGGTGTTTAAGATCCTATGGATCACTCCTGGCAAGGTCAGGGGATCAAGTAGAGTTCCGAAGATGGAACCTGGGTCTGAAGTAAGCAGAGAAAGCTCCTTAACTGCTGTAATATTTTTTTAGCCCCAATCATTGTATTTCTTGAAGATTACATTAAAGAGAGGTAGAAACTTCACAGTTTTTAAAGGTAAGTATATATGATATTACATATATATATTTACCTTTAAATATGTATATATAACCTTTACATGTGTATACATTTAAATGTATATAATATATATGTAATATATATAATATATATAAATGTATATAATATATATGCATACTACACTTCAACAGGACACATTTTGTAAAAGTCCAGGATCAAAGTTTGAAAATGAACCATTGGTCTGAACCAATCATCATGTTCCATTTTGTTGTAATTACTTTACTGGACAAGATACAAAATTAATTTGAATAATAGCCTTTGAGGGAAATTTTTATGAGTATTTCTTGATAAGTCTGTTCATAAGTTGTAGGAATTACAAGGTAAGAGATAATCCTTTTACCACGAAATCTAATTTTTTTCTATTCTTAGTCATATAGTTCTGGGGAGTTAAAAATCATGGCATTTTTCCCTATTGACTTTGGAGAAACTCATATCTATTGGAATGAAAACGTGCAGATACTAGAATTTAAGAGATTATCTAGCAGAAGGCTGTTATCTATTCTTTTATAGTATCATCCTTGATTTGAACTGAGACCAGTTTCCCATGGAGCAAGCTCAATACCTGGGCATTGGAAAGACTACCATCAGTTAATAAACAAATTAATGAATCAAAAACCTTGTGGGCTTTATAAATATGTTTATTATTGATGGCTTGTGAAAAAACCAATGTCCTTGACAATGTTTGTTCAGGTTACAATGTTTGCTATGAGAGGCAAAAGTACAGTATAGTAGGATTTTAGAGTTAGAAGCTTGAATTACAGCTGTAACATTTATTGACCATATGATCTTTAGCAAGTTCCTTAAGTAATCAGAGACATGAGATTGTATAAAAAATGAATTTTAAGACCAATACACATAAATTCTGCCTATGTAAACATTATCTAAAAATGCTTAAGGAAATAAATGTTGCCTATTCTGTTTTCTACTATAAACATTTTATAATTGCTGCTTACCTTTTCTTTATCATTATCCACTTCCTGTATCAAAGGTCATGATAAAATTAACTAAAGTCCATCAGCGTCACCTGAGTGTAATACTTCTATGTAGAAATATCTGTTCGATTTAGTTATGCCAAAACCAATGGGAAGATTTTTTTTTTTTGGAGATTAAATTGCTGGTTCATATAGACAATTAATTAAAGCTGGTCTTTACACCCTCCTTAGTATTTATCCACAATGAAAGTACCATTTTAGAACCCCAACGTTAGTTAGCTAAGTAGCTTGTTCACTGAAGTATTTTTAAATATTTCTCAAAAGATGTAATACAGCAGGTAAGGCAATTGCTTTGTAAATGATTTACTTGAGTCTAATTCCCAGTATCCTGTATGGTACTCTGAGGACCAAGAGGAGTGATTCCTGAGTACAAATCCAGGAGTAAATTCTAACTATGACTGAGTGTGGTCCCCAAATCAAATGAATAAATGAATAAATATTCTCAGAAGTGCTGTCATTTATTATTTATTATTGAACTGGAGGGCTGACCCTTGTTTGAGATGCATTCCCTTCCCATATGTAAAAATGATATGAAACTATAAATGAAAACACATTCCTATGTCTTACTTTATATCACTAAATCTGATTTTCTAGGAGAGCACATGTAAGCTGGTCTTTAACAGATATTACAAAGGATATTCCTTTTATCAGGAAAGTTTAAAAATATCACTTGTTTATCATATTTAATATTAGCACCAAATGCATCAAGAAAGTTTCTTACAAGAGAAAGGAATGTGAGCTGCAAAAAAATTGTGTGCAGGATCTAAGATTTTATCCTACTTTAAAACTAGCACATTAAGCATAACTGTCTCATGGATACTGTCAGAAAACAGTAAAGTCCAGGGTTAGAAACCAAAAAAAGTTTATTCCTCACACCAAGATCACGAGCAACACTCAGATTTTCTTTTATCATGTCCATAAGCTCTTATGTGTGCAGTGATAAGAAGAGAAATATGTCATACTTGCACATGGATTGGGTTATCAAGGAACTCTTGGCTTGCTTTCTGTATGTCTTCCATGGAGACATAGATAAACAACCGAGAAGAGAAAGCCTGCAACAAAACCAGTGTCTCTCTGCTTCTAAGTTGTGTCGAAATATGATACACCCATAGAGAATTGTCTTCCAACTAACTGGACTATGATTTCAGGCAAGAGGAAAAAGCTTAAATAAAGTTCAGAGAAAGGAAAGGTCAATGTATAAAAATAACAGCAGCATACGAATGTGTTTTGTGGGAGGCTGTAATAGATATGCTAAAGTTCAGTGAATTGCATAAATCATATATAAATCTTCTATGACTAAATTTGATTCCCTTGTCTCATGGTTTTCAACAAAGCAAAAATTATCCATGAGTAAGTCTACCTTAAAAATCAATGACCAAAAAATGAGCACCTGTACCTATGCTTCTGCCTGAGAGACATGTTGGTCATAACCAAACTGCTTCATCATATATGATGTGCCCTGAGCTCAATACATTGTTCAAATTTCAGAAAGAAAATGCTGAATGGCAGGCAAGATTCAAAAATGAGTTATAGCTGTAACAATATAAATATGTTATATTTATATTGTTCCCATATTAAATTTATTAACTCTTAAAACATAAGTTTCAAACAATTATTGTATCAAGGAAAAGTTCTATGTCTTATGATAATTCTTTTTGTTTTCTAGTTGGAGATGGCAGACAATACTGGAGAGATAAATTAATTGCTACTTTTGTATAGCTAATTTTATGAAGTCTCTTAGAAAAATAAATGTCTTCGGCTTTATTTCATTGGTAACTTTCTTTTCATCTCTGTTTATTTCACATTTTCTTATCTTGCTGCTACCTTGTGCCAAAAACATTGCAAATACACATTAATACTTACCATCTGGAACATCATTCTTAAAAGGAGAAAGAATGTGAGGGCTGATGGATTCAATACAGGGCTCCAGTTTAACATGTGTAAAGCTCTCTGCCTCCAGTGAGATTTGTGGAACATAACAGTTCTCTTTGGATTTCACTTTCTTGCTTTTTCAACAATGAAAGGCTACTCAGGCTCAAAGGAGTTCTCTGGATATTGCAGGAAGTGGTGAAATTTTTCCCAAACCTTTGAAGTTAAGCAGTTCAGAACTGAGGGGAAGCATTGTCAGAATCCATACTATGGGCAGGAATATGTAGAAGCAAGAAAGAAGCTTCTTCAATTGTATAAAAAAAATAATATTGACTGCATTTATTTGACTGTATTGCTAATACTCAACAAGCTTATATATAATTGAGACAGTATGAGGGCAATTACAGATACAGGCACGCTGTTTTATTTACTTAATCATCTTCAAAATGTAATTTTCATGAGGTCTATTATAATTTCCTTTTATAGATTAATTTTCAAATATGATCTTTCATATTATATTGCATATTATATTTATATATTATAATGACAAAGAAGAGAACATTAAGTGAATGGCTGTGCATTGAGATTCAGTAGCTAAGAAAATAAATTGTGCCAAGAAATAAATTGATAACTTAAAGATGAAAATCTTTGTCCAACTCTCATAATAAGCCAGTATGCATAAATAGATTCTATTCTTTTGTCAACCTATATTTCAATAATAATTTATATAATTTAGCAAATAAAAAGTACATTTCCTTTAGGAAATAATCCACTGGCAGGCAAAATGTGATCATTTTCCTATAAAGTAAATGTTCTATTGATATATAAATATATGTATGCACTGACATACTATAAACCATTATTTTTTAAAAGAGCTGCATTTGGGAAATTTAAACACATATCCCTGAACAAAATAGATTGATGATGAAGGATATTTTAAATTTTTAATATGTGGGCTAGCTTTGTAGAAAACAGTTCCTAACCATATTACATTTAGATTGGAATTTAACTTTTTTGCAGAAGATCGTCCTTTTTTATAGGCCAGGAGTTGTTAAAAACCATTCATGAATTAATCCATCAGGAGGCATGTTGGTAATTAAATGCTGTTATTTGTAGGAAAAAAAAAACTAATTCCATGTCACAATAAGCCCCTTACCTTTAATTAAAGGTTTTATATAAAAGGTTGGATTGTTAAAATCAGTCACAATACACATGGTTTCTCCGCACAAGGCACAGAATTCTCCAAAATGAAAAAATTAGAATCATGACCCAATCATTTGATTTCTTGCTCTTGTAATTTTGGGCAATTAATCTGTTGCAGTTGGCACTACTTAGAGTATCACAAACAAGCATCATGAAGCTTTTTTTTTTTTCATTTAAATTTTATTGCTTGACTGGCTCTTGCCTGGGAAACAACGATTATTCACATGAGTTGCATTGCACTGACATTAGATTTCGAGAGAGAAGAACCAATTAAGTTCTTTACCAGTGCAGTAAAAGAAATATGATGAAAATGTAGATATTCTTTTTGCTAACATTTGGTCTAAATAGCTGTTTTACATTTATTTAGACAACAGGATCATTCTTTTCGTTGTTTTTCCTTCAATCCTCCTGCACTTCCTTCCACCTTTCTGCCTTTCTTTGCTCATTGCTCTTTCTCTTTGTCTCAATTCTTTACCCATAAACATGTAGGAAGCTATGTATTTAAAATAACACCAATTGTGAGTTGATTCTAATAAGTAAATGCTTTCCTTATGCTCTTCGTTCTGATCCACTTCCACCACCTACCTTCTGCTCCTTCCACCTTCTTCATCAATTTTATCTACTTCTCCTTCAACTTCAATTATTTGTTTTGTTTGTTTGATTTGGTTTTTGGGCCACACCCGGTGACGCTCAGAGTTTACTCCTGGTTATGAGCGCAGAAATCGTTCCTTGCTTGGGGAATTTTATGGGATGCTTGGGATCGAACTCAGGTCCGTCCTGGGTTTGCCACGTGCAAGGCAAATGCCCTAGCACTGTGTTATTATTCCGGTCCCTCCTCACCTTTATTTTAACCAAACAATAAAATCTAAGTAATATGGGCAATAGATAGTACTGAGGGTGTGCATGAAGCAGATTCTGATTCCATCACTACCATCTCCACGGTCCCCAAAGCGCTACCAGAGTAATTCCTAAGTGCGGAGCCAGGAGTAAAGCCCGGTACATCATGGGATGTGTCTGAAAAACAAAGGAACAAAACTATTTAAGTAATCCTTGAGATCACCTCCAGGATATGAGAAAAGTTGAGATAATTTGGGAAAACAATTGCTTAAACTTAATTCTACTTCTATTACTAGTTTGGTGACCCCACTCAATATGTACAATTTATAGGGGTTAAAGTATACCATTTCCAAATTATGAGAGATTTAAGTGACATATTATAAATTCAATTCTTAAAGTGAGTCTTAGCTATAGAAATATGATTATGGATTTATTATTATCATAGATCTTACTCATCTTTCCATTTTTTTTATTCCTATGCTTTCTTTTGTTTACATCATATGATTCAGGGTATCTGATTTATTTCCAAAAGTCAATGAGTAACTTATTATAACAAGAGAAAAAGATCTCACAGATATTATCATATCTTTTAGAAAAAGAGGGAAAATCTATTTTGAAGTCAGTACAATATAATCACATCCTCTTTAATTTAAATTTCATTTTATATATATATATATATATATATATAATTTCTCTTGCTCTCTAGTAATTCTTACAATATGATAGACTGGAAAATATATTAGGAAACAGACATGCCATAAATATGTTCAATGTTTCCAAAGAAGACATTTTTTAATGTGAATACTGGGGAAGACATGAAATGAAGGAAATATGAAGCTATTAAGACGGAAGAAAGCAGGATACATTTGGAGCTAATTCCATCTTGGATTCATTCCACCAAAGTTCAACATAATGCAAGGCCTGCAGCAAAAGTGATGGTTTTCTGTGCCCTTGGTCTTTTAGCCTTCTTTGTATTATTGCACTGTAGAATTATGTTAATGCCACATCATTTTCAAAGGATCATATCTCAGATCAGTTCGAAAACTTACTTGTTCTTTGAAAGGTTTATAAAAAAGAAGAAAGAAGCAAACAATTTTAGACTCACATCTGGCAAGGCTGCTAACAGCTTCAAAACACAAGAAAGAATTAAAGGGTGTTGTGCTGGCAGGATGTATTTCAAGGAACTAACTGAGCAGGAATGGGAAAAAATGCTTTTGTAAAACGCTTAAGAGTGGTTCCTACATAAAACTGCCTTTGATCTAGAATGTTGGCTATGCCCACAAGGAAACAGGTGAGACCAATATGGGGTAGGCCTCTGGAAAGCGAATCTACTCAGGTTACTATTACAGATAAATACTGTTGACTTGTGCTTTATTTCTAACTTTTGTTTTACACATGAAAAGGAAGAAAAGAACAATTTGTTGATAGATTTAACAATGCTACTGATGCATATAAATCAACAAAATCCCATATTTGTATATAAAAGCAAATATTTCAAATATAAGCTAATTTGGAAGGGAGTTCAGGTAGAGTAAACCACAGCAAGATTAAAATCACAGAAAAAAAAAAACCTTGAAGATAAGTTGTTAAATCATCCCCTAAATTTTTCGTTTTCCAAGTTTTCACAAAGGTTTTAGAAACCTTTTTAAAGTATATCAAAAAGTTTTCCAAATGGATTTTATCCAAATGTTTTAAAATTAGCCACTGTGCCTGAAAAGCAATCATTATGTTACTTAAAAATGATCTATAAATTATATTTACAAGAAAAGTTTATCTGTGGAGTTATTTTATAACAAATTGAATTACAGCTTCACAAATAAATTAAATCTTGCAAATGCTAGAAATGTAGTACATGTTTTTGAAATTCCCCAAATAACACTATTATAATCAATTTCTCTATTTTGCAGTGCTGACAATTTGTATGAATATGTTTTAAAAAGCTACTAACACCATCAAACAATCATTTTTCAAATATGAATATCACTGTAATCAAGACTTAGAAATCTTCAGATTTATGGGATGGTTTGTTATATTTTTGGTATTAGCTTGTTGCATGTTATACATGTTTTTGCACACATGTTTGTGTAATCTTTGCTTTGCTTGACATTTTCATTTGATATTGGCATATAAATATATAAATATTGTCATAAATAATGTATCATAGATATGCTTATTTTTCCAACTTTATGAAAGTTATTGTTTTTTATTTTTAATCCCTGTGATTGATCACTCCCAGCTTTGTTGAGTGCTTACAGCTGGCTCTGTGTTCAGGAATTACTCCTGGTGTTGCTCAGGGGATCAGATACAGGAATTTATTATGTGCTTGGACCGAATTTGGTCAATCACATGCAAGGCAGTGTCGCTTTGTGCTGTACTATCTGTCTGATACCTACAATGAATTTTTATATGTCTGGAAAGTAAACTTCAGTACAAAATTATTTTTTGTTTTGTTTTTGGGCCAAACTCTGAAGTGCTCAAGGGTTACTCCTGGCTCTGAACTTTGAAATCGCTCCTGGAAGGCTCGGGAGACTATATGGAATGCCAGAAATCGAACACAGGTCCATCGAACACAGGTAGGCCGTGTGCAAGGCAAACACCCTTTCCCTTTGCTATGGCTCTGTCCCTAAAACTCTTATATTTTAATTAAAAGCAAGCAGTTGTAGTTGACTAAGGATATCCAATATAATGTATATTTAACTGTTCATATTATGTTAGTTTCCCCATGTGATAGTAAATTTACTACGGGTCCCCATATTCCCATTGTTTTCTAAATTTTAATTTTTAAAACTTTGGAGTTATACCAAGCTGTGCTTAAGGATCAGTTCTGGCAGGTTGAGGAAACCACGTGGAGTGACGGCCATAGAACTTAATTCTGCTCAATGCAAGGCATGCACCTTGTACTGTTTCTCCAACCCCAAGCTCTCATTGTTCAAAAATGAACTAATTTAAGCAAGTAATTTTGGTTTTGTTTTAATAATTTGAATCACACCTGATGGTTATCAAGGTTTACTCCTGGATTTTCATTCAAATATCACTTCTTTCAAGCTCAGGGAATGATGAGATATCAGGGATTGAACTTCAAACCTGGGTCTGCTGCATTCAAGACAAGCATCCTACCTACTGCACTATCTCTCCAGTCCCATGAATAAATATTTTCATCAAAGAACATCATATAGATCATGCCATATTTTGTTTTGTTTTCTGTTTATTAATTTGAGAGAATATATCTCCAATTATTTGAATCTTTATGTCTTTTTGGTCAAATTTTAAAAAATTAATTAACAATATTGATAATTGACACTAATTTCTATTATGACAATATCTCATTAAAAAATTAACACAGATGGGGACAGAGAGATAGTATAGTAGTTAGGTCATTTGTCTTCTTCATGGACAACACTGGTATCTTACGTGGCCCAAGGAATTCATGAGTGTAGAGCCTGGACTAAACCCTGAGCACAGATAGGTGTGTTCCAAAGAAATTTAAAAAAATATTCCAAAGATATCATGCAGATTGAATCTATTGCTATTTGAATACTGGGAAGGTATTCGATGTTTAAATGTTCATATATTTTCAATTATATCTTATTTGGTTAACCTCTTATATCATTTCATTCTGTTTGTGAAACTCTATTCTTAACCATTTTTCCCTTTCAAGTGCCTATCATAAATTATGAAATCATGGCTCAGCATGTTGGCACACATAAAATTGATAGCTTCTCCTTTTTATATTAGCATAATCTGCCAATTTATTATGAAAGAGTTAAAGACATGCTTGCAATTAGAACTGGTCATGACAGGTCACTTGAAAACATGGATGGTGTGTAAGAAGTGCTTTTCAATTAAAATGTAAGTCTGGAATGACTAGACAAATCCCCCATATCTCTTATTTATTGCTTTTATAAAATCATGCATCTGCTTATTTATATTAGTTTAAATTAATGATGATGAGTCAGGGTAGCATACAGAAGTGTAAACCACAAAAACAGATTCTCTTGTTTAGGGTAAACATAAAGCACACTGACTGAAAAAAATACTATCATAAAAGATGAACTTTAAAAATGAGTATATAGATAAGATAACATTTACCAGAATCATTAGTAACTTGAACTTAATTTTGTATGTTAATGCCATCTCAGTTGATTCCAGCAAGATCGGTTCCTTTATTTAAACCTACTTTTTTTTTTTTGTCACAAAGTTCTAACTTAGGCAAGAGATTCCTAACTTGATTGCACAATATTGTTCAAGTTATTATGATCTCAAAGGATATTGTGAAATTCTCCAGTCAAAATTAATTGTGATTTGAGTTAGTCTTTCTAAGGGAAATTCGTAGAATCTAGCAGCCTTAAGTGGAGGCTTAGTGGCTGGTTATGAATCTAGGGAACAATTACAGGGTGTCACAATTGTAGGACTCGGGACAGGCAGTGCCTTCTGCATTGATTCCACAGACAGACATCTGCGGGAGAGGGCAGGAGATGAAAAGGCATGTATCCTCTCTGTAATTTATATTGCCACAACATTCCTTCATGGCCTATGGCCATGCAATTCAGTACTAGAATGCTCACTTTTCTTTTTGTTGGGTCAGAAGAATTTCCAGCAGCCTGAATCTGTATTCTCCTTCCTGACTCTGAAAAAGGGTCTTACAGCTTTCTGATGAGACTAAGGGGGGGTTCCTGACTCATTGGGTCTTGTTTATTTCATTATACTTGCTGCTTCTGAAAGCAAAATATGACTTCTGGGTACATCTTTTCTGCTTTTGGACTTGACAGACTCTGGTTTCAATATTTTTTCTTTTCCATGACATGCTTTCAACATGTTAAGCAATAGGAACCAGCAAGTACTTCCAAGGTCTGTCTGTTCTAAGAAACACATGTTAGATATTCTGACAAAATACTTTCAGGACAAAAGAAACTATCCTTGGTGGTTTGCATATCACAATATCTCCACTTGTCACTGCCTTCTTAAGTATGTTTAGCTTCTCTCTGTGCATTTACTGCAGGTTCTAGGTCTTTTGAAGATGAAGATAATTTTCTTTTAATCAGCTCTAACCACATAATTTCATTGATTTTTTTTTCATGGAAGACACATCTGAAATATATCCTTTCAAACAATGTAGTTCAAAGATTCCTTATTGATCAACAGAACTAATGTCAATCAAATTTCACAATGATTTCAATTAATTTTCAAGAACCATCAATGCAGCACAAAAGGATATCTCATTCTCAAGATTAGATTTAGATTATACTTTTTCTCTAATACCTATAATTTCTCTATATAACCAAGTTCTTCTATAAAAGAATGGTCCAAGTAATTAGAAAATGAGGATGAAAGCTTAAAGAACTTTATAAATCCCTGTCTAATTTTTGTTACCTAATTTGAAATTTGCTACTGATAACTCAGAATGAGCAAAAAATAAAAATAAAAATGTACAGAAGTACAACTAGAATCATGAGTTCGATTAATACTCCAAGATGGTTAATAGTAACCATCATAAAATATACATTGTGTCAAGCAATAGAAAGCAAATTATATTGTACCTGCTAAGTGGACAGGCTAGGTGGGTATTGTAATGGGATATTGATGGAGCAAAGGTTACAGTGGTCATGGTATTGATATTATAACATTGAATATCTGAAAAGATTATCATAAACAATTTTGTAAATCACGATGTTTAAAATTTTTAAATATTAAAAAACAAAATTTCCGGGGCCAGAGATAGCCTGGAGGTAGGGCATTTGCCTTGCATGCAGAAAGGTGGTGATTCAAATCCCAGCATTTCATATGGTCCCCCAAGCCTACCAGGAGGTATATCTGAGCATAGAGTCAGGAATAACCCCAGAGCACTGCCAGGTGTGACCCAAACCATCCCCCACAAATTTCCATTTATTCACCCTATTATTATCTAGTGCTGATTTCATATAGCAATGACATAAGATACTACATTAGATGTGAAGTAGATAAAGCAAACTAGGACACAGTAAGATGAAAATTCAATCTAGTTATAAGTAAAACAACTAACACAAGTATTAGGATTTTGCAGTTAATACCAATTCTGGCTTATTTTAGGTAATGAATTCCTTTTAAAAATCTCTAAAATAAGAACTGGAATAAAAACAAGAAAATCTCAGATTGCAGGTATGACAGACAAGCTGAAGATGAATTATATTCTTGGAAATGGCTTTATGAAATGATGAAGAGTAGAGTAGAGCTTTACTAATGCAGTGAGACTATGGACAGCTACTCATAGATATGTCTCAGAATCCTATGTCTATCAAAGTTTGAAATAAGAATGCCTTTTTGTGCTTTTCAGAGATAGGTGTTTACAAATATATTATATCATACTTACTGTCATCATTTTTGGATGTTCTGAAATAATATCATTCCGAAGCATTAAATTATGCCTTAATATGCCGTAATGTGTGAGACTGGCCTCATTTTGAGTGGACAGGCTTAATTCAGGAAGAATAGGTATGATGGGCTCTCATGAGTTAACCACATCCTCCCCTGAATACTGCAATTTGAGTCTTCTTGTCAGAAAATTCCTAGCCCTATTGAATTTGTCAGGTAGTTCTGCACCTTTTCTATCATGTACTCTTCTGTTTTTTCTCCCTCACTTTACAAATTCATAGGTATCAGCATGTGGATTCCGAATTATTCTTTACACACTGTGGTTTATGGTACAGAATTCAATAGCTTTTTACATACTACTATTGCGTTGTTCAGCCTCCTACGGAAGTGAGATATTCTTCCTCTCCCTTTTTATAGAAAAGCAGTAATTGTTTTTTATTCATCTTTTGAAGTCATTTGATAGGTGCTCTATGCAAGTCATTTTCTATGTCCTTTACAAATATTAACTTATCTGCATACTATAATATCTCTTCAAATATGGTGTCACTTTTACTTTATATACAAAAGGAACTGCACAGAGAAATTCTACAGTGAAGACTTGGACAGTAGATTTTATGGTACAAGTAAGATGAGCCTTAACCAACTGGCTTCTAATGTTCTAATGTTACATAGCCTATTTTTCCATTGAGAAACATATATTTTTTTTGGGGGGGGGAATCACACCCGGCAGTGCTCAGGGGTTACTCCTGGCTCCATGCTCAGAAATTGCTCCTGGCAGGCATGGGGGACCATATGGGGCACCGGGATTCGAACCGATGACCTTTTTGCATGAAAGGCAAATGCCTTACCTCCATGTTATCTCCCGGGCCCCCGAGAAACATATTTTTAAATTAGTATTTGCACATTATGGATTATAATCATATTAAGTCATATTAGGTATACTTACAAGGTAAAATAAGTATCAGGAAATCTATCAATGGATGATTTAGAGAACCTCTTGCACTCTCTGCTCAAATGAGTCTATGATCCTTCGGTCCTCTATCTGAGCTCTTTTCTTTTTTTTTCTTTTTTTTCTTTTTTTTTTTTGGTTTTGGGGTCACAGCCAGCGGTGCTCAGGGGATACTACTGGCTGTCTGCTCAGAAATAGCTCCTGGCAGGCACGGGGGACCTTATGGGACACCGGGATTCGAACCAATCACCTTTGGTCCTTGCTGCTTACAAGACAAACACCGCTGTGCTATCTCTCAGGGCCCTACCTGAGCTCTTTTCACCATTGGCAATTTATTATTATCTGGAAATTGAACAATTTCTACATGACAATCTGCCTACTCTATATCTTCTTTTAAAAATAATCAAATAAGCTAAGTCATTACATTTAAATATCACAATAAAAATCACATGCTGCCTATCCTTTGCTATTTTTCCAAGTCAAAAATCATAGCTAATAAAACATTTTTATATAACAGAATGATTCAACATATTAAACATTTCACCACAGTGGGAAAAAGACCATCGAGCCTGCTGTGGCCATTTTTAACATTCAGTAGCAAGTCTTTACTAGCTTGATGGATCAAATGCCAAGAGAAAGCAGTCACTCAAGATTAAATCACAAGAAGAGTTTCCAAGTATTTTTCTTTTTCATCATCATTCTTGCATGTTTAAAACATTAGTACTTAATAGAAGTGATTTGCAGTAGAATATAAAAATGTATCTTTGCTACAAAGTAAATTCCTTGACAACAAAAATATGTCTTACTCACTCCTCTGATGCTCAGCAGACTATAAATGAGATTTTGATTGTTGAAGTGATATCTTTGGTCACTTCAATATCATTAATTGAGATCACAGAAAGTCTAAGTGGAAAGCAGCATGATAAGATCATGTTAGCCAACATATTTGGAATCAAGTCTAAGTTTTGCCAACAAAATAGGTCTGTAATCTGAGACCAACTATTTCTTCTCTATTTCTCTCCATTTCTAGTTAGAAAATACTAGTTTATCTCTAAAAGTGAAGAAGCAGTTATCTCTTTGACACTTTGTTCCCAGCTTTAGCTTCGTGGTGGTTTATAAAATTATTTTATATTGTATCTTTTAACTTTTTCACCAATGTTTTTTACTAATATATTTAAGTACCATGATTACAAACATTTTTGTTGTTGGGTTTCAGTCATAAAAAGAAAGCCCCCTATATTGTATTGACACACATTTTTTTTCTTGCAGTATCATGAAGATTAGCAATTATATACTAACAAAACAATGTTTGACATTGATTCTCTCTACCTTGATTTGAACACTGACTCACCATATGTCTAAATGTATGCCAGATATCTGTCTCAGGCCAACCCTGTTTGACTCATAATCTATGGTTTAAGATGAACATCTGAGTTACCTTTGATCTTTTCCTACAAGAATTTCAAAGAAGATAATAAACCCATGTACTGGCAAAGTCAACTTTACTACCACTTACCCAGATTTTATACTACTTCATCAGAGAGGCACTTATAATAATAGCAAAAAGATTTGAAACGTCACTTTCAAATTTGTACCTGGAGCTACAGAGGCAAATAGAAATTAGACTCAATTTTTTACTTTTTATTTTTTATAAACAACTAAAAGCAAGGTACAGACTTTGAAAACAATAACATAAGAATCTTAACTACAACTCATGGCATTGTACACAGAAACAAATATGGGGAAATCAACAATGTCCATGTGATAATTATTTACTTTTTGTGAGTTTTAAAAATGTTTTTGTGCTCTTGCAGCTCTGTAAATTTTAGAATCCAAAGTTGAGCAGAGTTTACTCTGAAGGATATTATTTATCAAGAGCAACATTTGAGAAAAGAAGGGTTGGCAGGAGGTTTCACAGAGAAAGAAGTCAGACTCAGAGGCCAACTCAAAGTAAGCCTTTGCCAAGATGGAGTGATGAAAGTAATAAAGGCCTGCCAGACTTGTCCCCTATTGAGTCAAATTGACTGGACTTTGGCACCCCCCAGAGGTGAGTCCTTGGACATGAGCCACACCAGAGAAGACATGACCTTTTGTGAGTAGAAAGGACCTTGAAGTGATAAAAGTTTGAGGCTATGGAGATAAGGTCAGCAAAGTTTTAATAATTTTAAATTGTGATATCTGTGGAAGTGTCAACCAAATACTGAATAAAGTTGATCAATTAACATTAGTTTAGTTGTCCATTCTCTAGTATGGTAATATTACCCAAAGACAATAGAAATGAGGAGCAGCAGTAGGACCAGGACTTTCTGTTCCATGGTAGGAAGCTTGCCACAAAAAGGGGGGAGGGAAGTTAGGACAGAGAAGGGTTCATGTCTTATACTTGGATTGATCACACTGGACAAGTACTGGCTGCTAAGAGGAGGTAAAGTAATACGTATTGTTTGTCTTCAGTAACCATGTTGCAAAACAGTGTTTAAAGGGGAAAAAAGGGAAAAGTGAGTGAGTGCGTGTGAGAGAGAGAGAAAGAGAAAGAGAGAGAAAGAGATAGAAATGTTTGCTATAGAAGCAGGTTGGACTAGATCAGGGATGAAAATCAGAAGCAAATTAGAATCACTGGTAGTGGGAAGTGTGCAATGGTGAAGGAATAGTTATTGAACATTGCATAATCCAATCATGAACAACATATATTTCATCGTGATTAAAAATAAATATAAAAGGGGAAAGTTTTGCTTCAGTAAAATGAAGTTTCAATATGAGTTACTATAGGAGGTATAAAGTATTTCTCTATAAGGAAATCCCTAAGTTCTATGTTTCAAAGAATCTCATAGATAATTTTCTCAGTAAAACAATACACTCACCACTAGGGAATACTAAAAACAAGGAAGAAAACATGACACCACAAAGAGAGATATCATTAATAACAAAAACAACTAAAGTAAGTTTTTCAAAGTTTTGAATATAAAAACATTAAAGACAGAATGCAAACTAATATTAGGGTTCAAAGAGTTAATATACTAGTAATTTT
>PVKC010022896.1:0-17497 GCA_004027635.1 Crocidura indochinensis
TTTTTACATAAGAAATTATTGTCAGGAGCCAGTGTGGTGGAGCAGTGGTAAAGCATTTGCCTTGCATGTGGCTGACTTGGGACCAACTGTGGTTTGATACCCGGTGTCCCATATGGTCCCTTAAGCCAGGAGCGATTTCTGAGCACATAGCCAGAAGTAACTCCTGAGCATCACTGGGTGTGGCCCAAAAACCGAAAAAAGAAAAAAGAAGAAACTATATTTAGCTCCCCCAAACACTACAACAAGTAGATGAAATACCTAATTTCCACTGTAGTTAGTCATATGAAGATAGCTACTATTATTTTGAAATTGATAGCAGTGTAAGTTCAGAAAAAAAATGAGTATTTCTTGTTCTGATATAGAGCATCCTGAATTAACATAAAACTTTTCCAGTGCATTTAAGTCCTATAAATCCCAGATAAAATATAACAATAGCAAAACTATATTGCTGAATTTCTAAGAAAGAAAAATCTCCCTAGTGCCTAAAACAATGAAGAAATGAAAGTGTGAGGCCATTGCACTGAGCTGGTTGTTATGGACATGATAGGGAGCAGGGAAAGAGCTTTATAGAACCTATAAACTCATTTTAAGACTAAGGCTTGGGTTTTATAAGCTTAAAAAGATATAGGAAATAAGGCCTTGCACCAACATGAGGTTAGAAGTTAGAAAAGATGCCTCTAAATCAGTATTAAATCTCTGGCTAGAAACAAAATATCCTACTAAACTAGAAACAAAATGCTCCACTAAAAATTGAAAACCAAAGTTATAGCAAAGAAAGTATAAATTTCTAGTTCTGACAGATGGGTGCCTTTGTTTTATTGTCTAAATCTTGTCTTAAATATTATACATTTAATACGATGCTAGATAGAAAGTGTTGACAGATGTTGGAACATAAAACTCATCATACAACAAAGAGAGTTTGAGAAACACCATATACAGATTGTCAAGAGAAATATTAAAAAAGTCTTAAATATATCTACAGACATGCAAAAACAAGGTTTTTTTACGACTTGAAACAAGAAACACAAAAACCCCTCCTCATTCCCCAGCTGGATATATCAGGGTGGATAAAGAAGAATAAGGTTAAGATCTGTGAAATTTCTTTGTATAGAGCTGTGACTGAGCTGGGAATTTGTGCCTCTTTCCTGCATAAAAGGAACTACTATATATATAAACATGTTGAGAAGGGACTGAGAAATTCTCAAGAGTTTCACAATTCTTCCCTTGAAAATGTGATGGACTTGGATCTGGTAAACCTGGAGACTTTCAAGAAAAGTATGGCTATTAATTGGAAGTAGCGTGGAAAAGAAAGAGGAGAGAATGTCATTGAGACAAAGAATTAATTTCCTCCAGTAAGAGCTATTTTAAAGGTATACTACCCTGCTGGGGTTGTCATAGCCTTAGGTGCATCCCCAAGGCTAGTGAGTTAGAGACAAGAACTATTGCTTGTCAGAAGGTTACAATAAGGGAGTCTCCAGAGTACCCATATAGCAATTTGCATGTGACCATAGAAGGTGTCAGTTTCCTTTGAGAACTAGATCTCTATTGTAATAAACTTCTTTCATATAATCCTTTTTTCCTCTGAGCCTTAACATGAAGGTTAAAATAATTATACAAGTATTCTTAGAAAATTGGGAAGGAAGTTAAATGCTAATCAAGAGAAAAGAGGGAACCCCAAGCCCTAGTCATTCCTGATAATCTAACAAGAAAAAGGGAAATTTTATATTTAAGTTAATTTCAGAGGTTTTATTATTTCCAAGGATTAGACATGCTAATGTATGTTTTCTACCAATTAAAATGACTCAATACTTATATGTTTCTTAATTATATAATGGTAGGGAAGTAGATGAATGGAAAAATTTGTGAATCCCTTGAGTGCCAAACTGAAAGGACAGCCAGATCTGACCCAAGCAAAACAGAGAAACTGTGTTGAGTGAAAAATGCTAACTTAATGAGTATAAAGAACAATAGCATAAGTTTAGAGGATACAATGTTTGGAATTAATATTTTAAATATTCTACTTATTGTATCAATGTTTATAGTGCACAGATGACTGGGTCCTTAAGACAAGGTATGGTTAAAGATCTGAGAGCTTGTACTCTGCTAAACAGAGAGTGACATAGTTTTAGAAGTCCACAAGAATTACTGGGGAAGAAAATTCCTGTTAAATAACAAAATGGAAACAGGATTGTGCAGGAAAAGCCTTCACCCTATAAAGCATTTCCAACACCTCTGAAGGAAAATCATGAAAGAAGCCAATCAATAGCAGCGAGAACTTCAGACTTTGATACCGATCTGAAAATACACTCCCTAATATAATAATTAGGTTGGGAGCAAAGACTGAACATTTAAGAAGTCCTGCAAGGGCTGAAGGTAGTACAAAGGTAAGGGATGTGTCTTGTGTATAGCTGCTTCAGTGATCATAAACCTAGTTCAAATACTCACCTCTACATATGGTCCACCAGGAATCATTCTTGAGCACAGAGCCAAAAATAAGCCTTCCACACTACTAGGAGTGACCCTCAAGTCCAATAATAACAACACCAATAATACTATATAGAAAGGAAGTAAAGTGACATATACATGATATTCTTTCAGTAACAGTATTGCAAGACATAGTGCCTAAAAGGAAAAAAGTGGGAATGGGAAGAAGGGAAGAGTGACTGCAATAGAGGTAGGCAGGAAAGGGTTAGGATGGGAGAGAAATTAAAGATAGTTGTGATAGGACATGAACACTGGTGAAGGGGTGGATGTTTGAACATTGTATGGAAACTCAACTATCAACTTTTTAAACTCTGTAACTTGTGGTATTTATAGACATTTGATAAATGTTTAAATTAAACTAAACATATTTCAAAAATTGATGATGATGATGATGATGAATATCTGCAGTGTTCAAAGGGGATACAAGAATAAATATCCTTTTAATGTTTGGTAATTTTCTGATGTCGAATAAGTATGCTGCAGAAAATTTTTTATCTCCATCATGGACATGTATATGTAACCTATTGCAATTTAAAAGATAAATTACAAGATTTAGTAATTACATATACTAAAGAAAATCAAAATCATTATAGTGTTTACTGGGCAGAAAAGTAATATTAAAAGCTATTTTATTTTTCTGCTTGGCAAAACATGTCAAAGTAAGAGAACAACTCTGTAACAATTCCTTTAAAATTCAAATTTGCTTTATATTAAGATGAAAATCAAAGCCTTGCATACTATGTATTTGTGAGCCAAGTTCTATGTGAGGAATTATTATTATGTTGAATTATGGATCCCTGAAAATAAGGCTTTACAAAAAGCAATGCTGGAATAATCTTAATTGCAGTTCAAAATGTTGATGCTTTAATCTATATAAATACTCTAATAATATCCTTTTTTCTGTGCATGTAAGCAGCTGAAGCTATTTAAAGGCATTGGTATTTATATGCTGTAGTTTTGTAGGACCCTTGTCAGAAAAACCCATGTTAGAATGAAATCATCCATTGAGCTGACTAGAGGAAGTGGAAAAGCAAGCAAATATCCTGATCCAGCTGTTCAGTCATTCATTCCATTAGCATCCTGATTATAGGAATTCTGTCAAATCCAGTACCAAGGGAGCTAGAAAAGTGCTTTCGTGAACTTCTGGTGTTTGAATCTACTCCCTAGTCCAATCTCTATGCCTAAAACCATTACTTGCATTTGCATTTTATGATAAACTTAACTAAATTCTGTGACTATGTATATATTCACACTGAATTTTGTCTTAAAAAGCTGTTTTGTCTAGTCTCTTCCTTCAAAAGGAAATCCAAGGAATAGTGTACATAGTGGATTGTCTGACAACTTTATGTAAACATTCCTTAAGCACTTTGTGCCCTACCAGTAATATATATAGAAATTTTAAAACTGGGCTTCCTGATTTTCTGTGTGAGGCTGCAGAGGAAGACCCAGAACTTAATCCTAGATTTTGATGCAGTATTGAGAAGTCTGATATTATTTAGCCAATGTAATATTGAAAAATAACCTGCCCTAATTATAAAAACATTACATAATAAATACCATCACAAAGTTTCACAACTTTTATAGGTCTCTATCCTCTTGTAAATTATAACTCTACTTTTGGCTCCCCATTTCTTTGTTAAACTTGAGCTCTATTTTATCTTTTATGAAACACATTTTATTTTGTTTTGGTGGGTTTGTTAGTGGATTTTTGGCAGTTTTTGGTTAGTTGTAGGAGTGACAACTGGCTGTTCCTGCAGTGCTGAGACAGCATCAGGCCCACACAAATGTTGCTGAGTTGAGAGCAGATTGATTGGGTGAACTCAAAGCTTTCCACATGCCAGATATATGGTCTAGCAATTGACCCATATACAGACAGATAATTTTCTTTGTGTTTTGAAATAACTTTGCAGTATCTTGAATTCTTATAAAAAGTAATATGCCCGATTTGTAAATATACAGATCAATGATTTGATTTTTTAATTTGCTTTATTTTTAGAATCATTTTAGAGGAAAGTTGGACAGATAGCACAGTTTCCCTCTTCCTTCTCACTATCTTCTATTTTCAACTTATCTTACTGTGTTTGTTATAACTAATGAACCAATATTGATATAATTAGTAACTAAGATAATTGATTCACATTAAGATACACTCTTCTGTGTAGAATACAGGAACTGCCAAATGCATAATGTCAGTTACCAGGCGTTTTAGCATATTGTGTTAGAGATTGTTGTCTACCCAGAAGGGCCTAAGTATTTTAATTACCATATTTATTTGAGTACAACGCACAAAATTTTCTACCAAAAAAATAAATCAAAATTTGGGTGCATGTTATAAACGAGGGCTGGGGTGAGGTGGCAGTGGCAGCCTGTCCAATGAGGGCGCAGGCAAATTGTGAGTTTGCACTGCACCTTTTCCAGGCTGCAGTCGCGAGGGCAAAGAAAAAAAAAGTCAAGAAACCTGGCCTATCTCTCGTGACATCCTGGGTTAAAACATCCTTGGAAGGCATAGAAATGATCATCAAGAGTTTTTTGAAGACAGGCATCAGCAATAAAATGAACCGCACAGAAGACGACCTGCTGTGGAATTCAAACTCAGAAGAAAGCGAAGAAACTGGAGAAACAGATGTTCCTGCCAACTGGGACACTGATGAAAAATTAACTCGAGAAGAATGGGAACAACTCTTTAGTGTATCTGATGCTGAATCTGACTTTGAAGCATTTTAAATAAAATTGCTAGTGTAATTTTATTTTGGTATTGTATTTATACCAGTTTACGTTGTCAATAAAGGATGTTTATCATGGGCGCACGTGTTCAACAACTTTTTTTGTTAATTATAGTGCTTGATGTGAAACAAAATTTTATACCGATTCTTAATAGAAAATTATGGGTGCGCGTTATACTTGAATAAATACGGTATCTATGGTTGCTTTTTCTCCCAGAACCTGGAAAATCACTACTATTTTTACTACCTATGCTTAGTTTTTTCCTCAATGTTGGAATCATACAATGTGGAGTTTCCCCAGACTAGCATATTTCACTATGCTATATGTATTTACTGTTCCTCTTGTATTTCATGGCTTAACACTATTCTCTGTTGTATTTGTCACAATTAGAATTCACACAATCAGTTGCAGTTTTCAGCAGGTGTTTCACACTTTGACTTCTTTTTTCAATCACTGGATAATATTCCACTGCTTGGATGTTAGTTTATTTATTAATTCACTGACTGAATAAACCACTGATAGGTCTGAGTTTATTAATTCAGCTCCTGAAGAACATCTTACTTGCTTCTAGTGGCTGGAAATCATTAGTAAATAACTATGAACATTCTAGTGTGAATTTTTTTATATTGAATAGTTGTTTTATTGGTAGGCTATTGAACTATTTTTGTGACCAATGTGAATTACAAGTCCTTCACAGTTCTAAGTAAGATACATAGTGACAGTAAATTGGGGCCATTACCATCACCAGTGTTGTCCTCCTTGCACCCGTGTTCCCAGCATGCAACCCATATAGTGTGAGATTTTTAATAGATAGGAATCTTCATCTCCACTAAGTCAATACCTGGGAAAATGACTGCTGGATTGTATTTGAGGACTTTCATAAGAAACTGCCCTAGGATTTTCAAACCAGCTATACCAGTTTTCACTCCACGAGCACTGAATAAAAATTCATGTAACTTGAATTTGTACAGTGGGTAGGATGCTTGCCTTGCATGTGCCCCATTCATGTTCAATTACCAGCTTTCCATAAGTCCCCCAAATCTCACCAGAAGTGATTCCTGAGCACAAAGCCCGGAGTAAGCTTTGAGAACTACTGGGTGTAGTCCCCAAACAAAACAAACAAAATTCCTTGTAGTTCAGCCACCTGGCCAGGGTTTTCCTCATGTCCTTTTAAATGACAAGTGTCTTGCACATGCTTGGTTGTGGTACTGGCACACTCAGTTGGTTCTCACTGGTGCAGGTTTCCACAATGCTTAGTTGGGAGGTTTGCAAGTGAACTTACAGGGGCTGTACTCCTTCAACTGTGGGGCTCACACCCATGCTCACCAGGGGTAAGATTAATGATTCATGACTACATTTATACACTTATCTGAGAACAAACTCCTGGCTCTATGGTGGACACCACAATCCTATGTGGCAGGAGCACAGGGACTGCTCTCCCATGCCTGTGAGCAGCACTAGAAACTTCATCTGAATCTCCCACAGCAAGTAAGCACTATACTGCTGGTGCTTCTTATCTTGAGACATCCCCAGAGCCCTACTGCCAGCAACTGGTGCTGTTATTTAGATCTAAGCCAGTAGTTCTCAATCTTTCTACACCCACAGGCCTATGATCAAGACCAAGTCCTTACTTTCTACTAGGTTTGTTTACACCTAATTTTCAAAGGGATTTTATACATTTTCAATAAAAAGTAATGTTTCATTTATATTAAAGGCTATGTACAGTTTTGTTTTACATCTATAGATGTATTCTTTTTTGGTTTTTGGGTCACACCTAGCGGTGCACAGGAATTACTCCTGGCTATATGCTCAGAAATAGCTCCTGGCAGGCATGGGGACCATATAGGATGCGGGGATTTGAACCAACTACATTAGGTCCTGGGTTCGCTGCTGCAAGGCAAACACCGCTGTGCTATCTCTCCAGCCTCATCTATAGATATTTTTATTGCAATCTTTTACTTATTAATACAGACACAAAAGCAGTATCTATAGTATAATATTTTGTAATATAAAGCCAATATTCCCTTTATTTGGAAAAAACACACTTTTGTACTTTTATATTTCTATTCAAATTTTCCCCTTAAAATTGTCTTAATTCTCTCAAATCTTATAAAAATTTGCATTTATAGGGGTCAGAGAGATAGCATGGAGGCAGAGTGTTTGCCTAGCATGCAGAAGGACAGTGGTTCAAATCTTGGTCACCCATAGAGTCCCCCGAGCCTGCCAGGACCAATTTCTGAGCATAGAGCCAGGAGTAACCCCTGAGCACTGCCGGGTGTGACCAAAAAAATTACATTCATAATATTTACTTGGTTTATGTAAATTTTAGAAATATATTGCACATATTATTTGGAATATCAATTTTTAATTTATGTACTGAAAGATACATTTTTTAAAATAATTATTTTATCAATGTAGCATAGATTTGAAATTTTGTGAGACTGGCTTTACTGATCTATGTATGTGTATCAACACCACCCCCTTAAAGGAAGAGATCTCACTCATATATGGGACAACAGAAATATAGTAAGGAACAACAAATGGTCAAAATAACTGGAACTAAAGATTTTGTCTTCGGGACATGGGAGTACATTTGGGAGGGGTATTTGAGAACCTAGTGGAGAGAAAAAGCCTCTTTGGTGATGGGCATGGTAGCTGAATAATGTGTGCATGGAAAATATGACTAAAGGTGTTATAAATCCTAGTACCTCAATACAAATATTTTTCTAAAAGAGAGTGAAATATGAAATGTCTATGAACTTAATTTGAATGTATTTTCAACTCTAGAATAACATATTTTACATATTTATGAATAATAAATCAGAAAAGAAAAAGACCTAAAACTATAAATCAAACTAAGCAAATATACCTAATTGGATATGGCTTGTGGGATAGCCAAAAGGAGGAGAGGATTATGTGATGTGAAAATACACTATTTTGACTTGGTGGGTTCATTGTAATAACAACAACAACAAAAAAACCACAAAGAATTTTAAACATCCATTTTGTGCTCAACAACAACAAAAAAACAAAGAATTTTGAACATCCATTTTGTTCTCTTGTTGTGAGCAAATTTTTATACTGTTATTTAAAAATATTCTAAGTAATAATATATAAGAATGTGAACATATAGTGTGAGATTAGGAACTAAAATTTTGGCAAATATTTAGATAGTTTCAAATATAAAAGCAAAAGAGATTAGTAGGGTAGGGTCTATTACAATCAGAAAATTATTATAAATTTATACTTAATCTTCAAAAATAAATATTGAGTTCAGAGAGATAGTATATGAATTTTTTGCTTGCCTTGCAAACATCCAATCCAGGTTCAACTCCCAGAACCATATATGATACTCCAAGCACAGTCAGAAACATCCATGACTTTGTATTCAGAGCCAGGAATAACCCTGAACAAAATAGGTATGACACCAATACCTAGCGAATAAAATAATCTGACATATTTTCTAAGTGTATCCATTGACAATACCTTGAAGAAGTGGCAAGCTATGAAAAGTGTCATTCTTGAGATCAAGATTGTGAGTTTTAAAATTTATTTTCCATTTTACAGAATCAGAGAGTCTTAGAGGGAATCTTGATGAGAGGACTAGGGCAAGAAATGTTCAATATCATACTGGCACAGATATTTCTGGTACAGAAAGAAAGAAAATAGAACTAAAGTGGTCATATAAAAAAGCACATTTCAACTTGAAAAGTCTTCCACAAGATTAAAATTGATCATTCATGCAACAAAATAATTTTAAATATTTGAAATGTACTAAAGTCCATGAATTTGTATTACCCAAAATAACTTACCTCTAAAATTTTTAACTGGCAGAAAAAATCAAATATTTTACTTTGACTTTCCTGGACATGTTGTACTTTAATGTGACCAAAGAATTGATAAGGGAAAAGTTCTTTGTAATCTAGTCAATAAAAGAAGGAGGAAATATGGGAAGGAATTAGGATGTCAACATTTTCAATTTTTTTGTAAATGGACTAAGACAACTAATCAATTGATGTTACGATTTTTAGGGCAAAGTCTTGATGGGAAAATTTATAATGGAGGCATCAGGCTGATACCATGTGAACTCATCAATCAATGTGACATTCACTGAAACTGAACAACTAGAAATTGTGTCCCATATAGTGAGATGAGTATATAAAACCACAATAATTATCTTTATTACTGCCTAAAAGTGAAATCTTAAATAAATTCAAAGTTGAATTATGGTATTTTTCTTCCCCAGAATAGTCAGCGAAACTATTTTTCCATAATGTCCAGATTAGGCTTTCTTAATGTGGAAACTCAAATCAATTGAGCACCTCTGGGATGTGGGTTAAATGATTTTGATTCCTTAAAGAATATAGTTAATCTCATTTTAGGAATATCTCCCACCACAAGCTTTTCACTGGAAAAAAAAACAATTAAAGAACAACAAAATGTCCTATCTTAAGATGGGAGTATACTGGGGCCAGCGAGGTGGTGCTAGAGGTAAGGTGTCTGCCTTGCAAGTGCTAGCCAAGGAAAGACTGCTGTTCAATCCCCCCAGTGTCCCGTATGGTCCAACCAAGCCAGGGGCAATTTCTGAGCCCTTAACCAGGAGTAACCCCTTGGAATCAAAACGGGTGTGGCCCAAAAACAAAAACAAAGATGGGAGTATATCCAGAGGCAAGATTTTGTTTTATGAACTTATTCTCTCTCCTTGACAGGCGTAGTACCTTCTTGCCTGCTGCTTTCCTGGGCCCTCTTATTTTCTCAATTTAGGATTTAAACTCCTTTTTCCCTGGCCAACATAAAGACCTGTATAATCATTGGAGCTCCCCTGTGCACATATTAAATTGATTTTTCTTTTGCTAGATTAATGCTATTTGGATCACTCCCCAGCCTGAGAAAAAAACCCACAGGGATGGGAATTTTCCCTTAAAAACTGACAATATGTAACTGCGTTTATTACAATATAAGAGAATGACAAATAAAGTAAAAGACCACCAGGTTCCTTCTACAAATAAAGAGCATTCAAAAGAAGAGACTCTTATGATGTAAATTGTCATTAAGAAACAAAATAACAGAATATTTTTAGATTCGATGTTTATTTGAACAACTCAAATAAACTCAAATAAAAACACAACTTTGAACCCTAACAAAGTTTGATACTGAAAGTGAGCCCTGGCTTGAATATTACATATGCTAATTATTGTTAATATTAATGTGTACTAATAGGATTTTGGTTATGTTGATCATATTTATAGATTTGGTTAGTTACAATAGTATCACCATTTATTGCATGAATTTACAAAGTTCTTATTATTTAACAATTAATGATGAAGTTTTTATAGATAAATGATGCTAGTATATGGGAATTTCTTTAAAATAATTCAATAAACAAAAAAATAAATATATAGGGATGAATAACATATGAAATGATATTAAATTGGTTATTGATGAAAATGATATAGATGGACCTATGGAATTTCCTTTCTTATAGGATTTATTTTTAGCATACTATGTAAATTTTCATCAAAATGCTTATAAAGGCATAAATACAAAAGCATCAAAGGGTAAGCAAGCACGACTAACTAGGGTGTGCAAATGCTTTCCTGTCAATCTCTAGGACTATTATCCTTGTCAAAAGAAAATTATTTATGTGACTGAAATAGAGGTCAGTGCTTAGGGATCACTCCTGGCAGTGCTTATGGATCTATATGCAGTGCTAGTATTGAACTGAGATCAGCCACAAGCCACAAATAAGGCAAGTGCCTTAACTACTGTACTATCTCTCTGGCTCTAACATCAAGTTTGGATTTGTGTGTGATATAAACTTCTACCATATTAATTTGTTACAATTTTGAGATTCACCAATTGCAGTAAGTAATTGAAAATTTAATGTTGGATGCTATTTCAACAAAACCTTACAATATAGGTAATAACAGGTATTGAACAGTGGTTGGGCAATTAAATCATTATTGCTGTGAGATCCATCTGGTGCAGTGGGAAAACATTTGGTGAAAATGTCTCATGCAATGAATTGAATGGCAGTGATAAGGTTGGGTTGACATTTACTTTCTCCTTTTTATAAAGTATTACTGTGAGATAAAATCAGGAAATAATTGGCTGCCTCTCCAGAAGCATTTAGGAAGTAGAGAAATTTCAAAATCTTAGAAATTCAAAGAACTAGGAATGTAGACTTATTCGAAGTGCCAGAGTGCCACAGGTAATAATTTAAAAGTCAGCAAATGAAAGATATCATAAAATCTCTATTTTGAATAACAGAACCAGCTGTACCACTGTGGCTATGTTATGCAGCATTCCAACTGATTTCCTCAGTGGAAATCAAGTTACCCCACCTTAAAGTGAGAAATAGAAAAAAGAATACTTCTGTGCTATAAAAAATTTTAACACTTGGGTCTCAAAATTCATAAATAATTTATAGTATTTGCTAATGATTGTGGTATAACTACTTTCACCATTGTGAATTCAAGTTATCAATGTGTTGTTAACTGCCTTACAAAGTTCCCAAACTTTAATAATCAAAAGTCAATATCAGCTGGTTATTGAACACCACCAGTATGCAGTCAAAAAATACATAATGTTCTATGTTTCTTTTTTGTTTGATTTTGGGTCACACCTGGCCATGCTTAGAAGCTACTCCTGGCTCTGTACTCAGAAATCATTCCTGTTAGTCTTAGGATGACCATATCGGATGCCGAGGATGAAGAACGGAACCTGGATTGGCATGAAAGGCAAACGTCCTAACCACTGTGATGTCACTCCAGCCCCTATATCATATATATTCTTGTGTTATCTAAAAATCTTTAGTTAAAAACAGAAACTACCTACAGTGAATTGAAAATAAGTCTATGCTGTTTATTTGGAAAGGGGGCTTGAGGCACATCTGACATTACTCAGGGCTTAATCTTGTCTCTATGTTCAGGGGTTGCTCCTGGTGCTGTCCAAAGGGACCATGTCTTTTGTCAGGGGTTGCACTGAGTCAGCCATATGCTAGTTAAGTGTCTTACTTCCTGTACTCTTATTTATTGCTTACTTCCTTCCCTTGCTCAGTTTTTATGATAATTTTTATATAAATACCATGGTTCATGATTTGAATGAGCAAGAAGCAGATTTCTGTAACTATCTAGAATCTAAGGAAAACAGACTTCCCAGGGCCCATTTTAGGTGAAAATAACAGCGAAAAACATTTGCAGTAATTGGAACTGAAGTACTTCAAAAACAAGTTACTGGCCATAAAAGCAAAACAACTATATAATCAAGGAACTCTCCTAAAATGACAGGGATAAAGAGGAATACATAAAACAATCTATTCCTTTTTCTCTAGGTAATAGTGTTAATGTGAGCCATTAACTTGTGTTACAGCATCAATATTGAATATTGAATATTTATGGAAAAGAAAATTGTAATAGTCTATTGATGATGGCTAGTTTTTTTTTAAAAAAATCCGTAGTTTAAAAAAGTAAAATATCATAGATTTGTAGATAGAAAATTTTCACAAATTTACTGCATTAAGGCAACATAAAGTCATTATCTTGGAGTTTTAGGGCTGGAAGGAAAAAAAGACAATAACTTAGGTGTCAATGGAACAAAATTCTAATATGGACAAAGTTGTATTCTTAATGTTAGCTAAGAATCAATGTCCTTACCTTTTTCATCTTTTAGTGTCATTCTACATTTCTTGGTTCATGGATCCTCTTTCCATTTTCAGAAACAGCAGTGACTAACTGAATCCATATATCACATTACTCTGATATCCTTTCATTACATCTCTTCTGAATCTAAATTTTCTCTGAATTCCTCTTCTAGTTTAAAGTCCTTTATGATTGCATTGGCTCACCCAGAAAAAAAACACAAAGAAACACAAATATTTCCTCATCTTAAAGTCATCCCAGTATAATACTTAATTCTGTCTTCAATTTTAGTTTTCTTTTCTCATATAACAATATATTTATTAAATTTGGGTGTAGGTCAAGATCATTCAACATAGTAAGTGGATGCATATGGCTATACACACTATACTATACCAATGATACATTTCCTTTACAGTTAATAGATCTTTAGATGAAGAATTACATTCATTTGACAAATTTACTACATATATTCTGGATGATATATTTTGCTTTCTATGTTGTTAATAGAGAAGACTTTAAGTTTTCCCTTTGGGTAGTGTTCTGTGACTATGGTATTTGATGACCAGAGAGGACTGGGTTATAGCAGAGCCTGGCTGCTTATAAACCTAATTATTCATTTTGGGTACATAAAATACATTTCACAGGTTGAATGATTGAATTGAATGAATATGATTGAATTGTTAGCAATAAAATGTGAATGGAAATGGCTTGTACTTTTTAATTCAGGCTCTTAACAAATTTCGTTCATCATTGTATTTATAACTTTAACTTCAGGCAAAGAAATACAGTGACTGTGAAATTATATTCTTATTTTAAAACTTCAAATTAAAAAGAGATTAAGTCTATAAATATGAATTAAAGAAGAACCACTTAAGAAGTTTAAAAACCCTGTTGATTTATGTTAATAGAAAATACTATTTTATATGGTAGAATTTTGAGACTTACCTTTGAATGCATCTAATGGTAAATGAATTTAGTAATTTAATAATAGTAAAAATCAATGGTAAATGAATAGTTATAATCAAAATAATATACTATATTATTTAATAATAGGAAAACACTGATTTTGGAAGCTTAATTTTTTAAACCACTTGTGTTTATAACCATTGATTATTCACACCTTTATTTCTTAATTTGTAAAATGAGTACCTATTTCATTTGGTCTATATAATCCCTGAGAATGCAATCAAAAGCACCTAGTCTGATGATATCTTGATATGGGTAATTTATTTAAGACCTATTATTAATAAAAAGATATAGCATGGAGGTAAGGCGTTTGCCTTTCATGCAAAAGGTCATCAATTCGAATCCCGGTGCCCCATATGGTCCCCCGTGCCTCCAGGAGCAATTTCTGAGCGTGGAGCCAGGAGTAACCCCTGAGCACTGCTGGGTGTGACTCAAAAACCAAAAAAAACCCTGTTAAATATTGGTTATTAATATCCATATAAAAGCTGTTGCAAGAGGTAAATTAATTCTATTTGTTGTATCAAGCCTTTAGGATGGACTTGATGGAGAATGGAAGCCTTTGTCCGCCATCCCAGGCCACGTGGCTTCAAGCCCCATTAGCCATCAGGTCTGGTCAGCATCTTCAGGTGGTCACAGGGAGAATCAGACTCACTCAGACAGGCTTCAGGAAGTAACAGCTTTATTCATACCCTATTCACCACATGTGTGATCAATCTCGACCATTTATGCTGTATAACTACTCAGCCCTGCATTGTCAGCCATCTCTTCTCCGGCCTCCATGCTGGCAAAGGCCAAAAGCCCAAAGACCTTAATCCCCTGGGTCAAAGCCCTTATGTCACCTTCCCCAGACCCCTCACAGGAAATGGCGGGGTCTTTCAGGAAAAGTTACAGGTCATATCCGCCCAAGACTCCTCCCATAAATGGGAGGGACTCAGGTAGATACACCTAAATCCAGAGTAGAGTTACACTGTTCACTAGAAATAACAACTTATAAAAAAATGTCAAAAGAAAATTTCATAAGAAAAAGTTAAAAACTCAAATATAGAACATAAAACATTGGCCATTCTCAGCCCCCAAATACCATTGTTCTTAAATTTTCTCTTTTAATCAGAAAATGAAAAAAAAAGAAAATCACTTAGCCAAAAATTTTATTTATTTATTTATTATTATATATTTTATTCAAACAACTTGATTACATACATGATTGTGTTTAGGTTTCAGCCTTGTAAAAAACACCACCCATCACCAGTGCAACATTCCCATCTCCAATGTCCCAAATCACCCTCCTCCCCACCCTCCCCCACATGTACCCTAGACAGGCTTTCTATTTCCCTCATACATTCTCATTGTTAGGATAGTTCACAATGTAGTTATTTCTCTAACTAAACTCATCCCTGTTTGTGGTGAGTTTCATGAGGTGGGCAGTAACTTCCAGTCCTCCTTTCTTTTGTGTCTGAAAATTATTATAGCAAGAATGTCTTTCATTTTTCTTAAAACCCATAAATGAGTGAGACTATTCTGTGTTTTTCTCTCTCACTCTCTGATTATTTCACTCAGTAGAATAGATTCCATGTACATCCATGTATAGGAAAATTTCATGACTTTATCTCTCCTGATGGCTGCATAATATTCCATTGTGTGTATGTACCACAGTTTCTTTAGCTATTCATCTGTTGAAGGGTATCTTGGCTGTTTCCAGAGTCTTGCTATGGTAAATAGTGCTGCAATGAATATAGGTGTAAGGAAGGGATTTTTGTATTGCATTTTTGTGTTCCTAGGGTATATTCCTAGGAGTGGTATAGCTGCATCATATGGGAGCTCGATTTCCAGTTTCTGGAGGAATCTCCGTATTGCATTCCATAAACTTGCTTTGTCCCATACGTTCTGATATTTTGTGTCTCCATTGTCATTTGTTTCTAGGAAGGTTTTGATTTCCTCTTTGATTTCATCTTGGACCCACTGGTAATTCAGTATTAAGCTGTTTAACTTCCAGGTATTAATGTTTTTCTTCTGTGTCCCTTTGCAGTTCACATATAATTTCAGGACCTTGTGGTCAGAGAAGGTAGCCTGCAAAATTTCTATCCTCTTGATATTATGAAGGTATGTTTTATGTGCTAGCATGTAGTCTATCCTGGAGAATGTCCCATGTACATTAGAGAAGAATGTATCCAGACTTACTGGGGTGGAGTGTATATCTACTAGGCCTCTTTCTTCCATTTGTCTTTTCAGGTCTAGTATATTCTTGTTGGGTGTCAGTCTGGTTGACTTATCAAATGTTGGCAATGCCGTGTTGAGGTCTTCCACAATTATTGTGTTGCTATTGACATTTTTCAGATTTGTCAGCCATTGTATTATATATTTTGCTGTCCCCTTATTCGGTGCATATATGTTTAGGAGAGTGATTTCTTCCTGCTGTATATATCCTCTGATTAATACAAAATGTCCATCTTTGTCCCTTACAACTTTCCTGAGTATAAAGTTTGCATCTTCTTATATTAGTATGGCCACTCCAGCCTTTTAAAGGGTGTTGTTTGCTTTTGTTGTTTGCTTTTGTTGTTTGATTTTCCTCCAGCCTTTTATTTTGACTCTATGTTTGTTCTAACTATTTAGGTGCGTTTCTTGTAGGCAGCAGAAGGTTGGATTGAGTTTTTTGATCCATTTAGCCAGTCTGTGTCTCTTAAATGGTGCATTTAGTCCATTGACATTGAGAGAAAGAATTGCCCTGAGAGTTAGTGCCATCTTTATATCAAAGTTTGGTGTGTCTGTTGGTCAGTCTTGTCTTAAATTAGGTCTTTCAGTTTTTCTTTTAAGACTGTTTTTGTGTATGTAAAGTTTTCTAGCTGTTGTTTGTCTGTGAAACCATGTATTGTTCCTTCAAACCTGAAAGTGAGTTTTACTGGGTGCAGTATTCTAGAAGCATTTATTTCATTGAGTTTTGTCACTAGGTCCCACCACTACTTTCTGGCCTTGAGTGTTTCTGGTGTCAGGTCTGCAGTAAATCTCTAGGATGTTCCCTTGAATGTAATTTCTCTTTTTGATCTTGCTGCTTTCAGAATTCCTTCTCTATTTGTGGGATTCGTCGTTGTGACTAGGATGTGTCTTGAGTTTTTTTTTCCTGGGGTCTCTTTCTGTTGGTAGTCTTTGGGCATGCAGGATTTGATTACATGTATTCTTTAGTTCTAGTAATATCTCTTTAATGATGTTCTTGACCATTGATTTTTCCTGGAGATTTTCTTCCTGGGTTTCTGGGACTCCAATCATTCTTAAGTTGTTTCTGTTGAGCTTATCATAGACATTTATTTTCATCTGTTCCCATTCTTTGAATAATTTTTCCATTGTTTGATCATTTTCTTTAAGGCTTTTTTCCAATCTCTTCTGCTGTATGGAGTTGTAGTTCATCTCATCTTCCAGTGTACTAATTTTATCCTCAGCTGCTGTTAACCTGTGGGAAAGCTCATCCATGATTTTCTTCAATTCATCTGCTGAGTTTTTCAGACCTGTTATTTTTTTACATGTTCATATTTTATTTCCTCTGTAACTTACTTTTTTTAGTTCTAATTGATTTTTTCTCTTTTTTATTTAAACATTTTGATTACATATATGATTGTGATTAGGTTTCGGTCATGTAAAGAATACCCCCTTCACCAGTGCAACATTTCCACCACCAATATCCCGAGCCTCCC
>PVKC010022897.1:0-17492 GCA_004027635.1 Crocidura indochinensis
GGAAGGGGAGAGGGCAAAATAATTGGTGTACTGTAGCATTACAGTCAGGACCCCTATATCTTATTCCTAGGGTCATAACCAAGCTGTAACCTAGAGATAGTCCTGATATTGAATTTCTAGGAAAAATTAGTTCTCTTTCCCTATCTGTTATAATTCTAAAATACTGATTTTTTTATTATTATTTGTGATATTTTAAAATACTCTTATTTGGGGCTGGAGTGGCAGTTCAGTGCTAGGCCATTTGCCTTGCATGCAGCTGACCCAGGATGAATGTGGGATCGATCCCTGGATGGTCCCCTAAGTCAGGAGCAATTTCTGAGCGAAAAGCAAGAGTAACCCCTGAGTGCCACTAGGTGTGACCCCCTCAAAATAAATTAAGATAAAATAAAATAAAATATTTGTATTTACTTTCCACCAAAAAGCAGACCACAAAAGAAAGTTTAGCCAAATCTTTAAATTATAGCATAAAGTATAGTTTAAATCACTTTATGTAACATTTCTCTTAGGACATTTAATATATTGCTTTTCAGTAGAATATTTAAAATTTCCTAGCAGAGGGGCTGGAGAGATAGCACAGCGATAGGGCATTTGTCTTGCACACAGTCGACCCAGGACGGATGGTTTACTCCTGACTCTACGCTCAGAAATTGCTCCTGGCAGGATCGGGGGACCAAATGGGATGCAAGGATTTGAACCACTGTCCTTCTGCATTCAAGGCAAATGCCCTACCTCAATGTTAAATCTTCTGCCCCTTTACTTATGTATTTTTATTTATTTTTATTTTGGAGCCATACTTGATAGTATTCAGGAGTTACTCTTGGCTTTGTGCTCAGAAATCATTTCTGGTGGTGAATGAGGGACCTTATGCAATGCCTGGGATCAAACCCAGAAGACCATGTGCAAGGTAAGTCTCCTACCCACTGTACTATCTCACTGTCTTCATCCATGTATTTATAGATGAGTATATAATACATAGGTATGTTTAAGTAATCTGTATTTATATGAGTATATATATTTATATTCCATGAGACAGGAATTACATTTATGTATATTCTGTCATAAATGTAGTTTACAGAGTTTATTCTGTAGTATGTTTTTATTTTCCCTAGTAACCAGACCTCAGAGGTGTCACATTCCCAGCTCCTCCACTGAAGAAAACTTTTCATTGAGTATGATTTTTTTGGGTTTTGGTTTTTGGGTCATACCCAGCATCTCTAGGGGTTACTCCAGACTCTGCACTCAGAAATCAACCTTGGCAGGCACGGGGGACAGACCACATGGGGTGCCGGGATTCAGAACACCATCCTTCTGCATGTAATGCAAATGCCCTACCTCCATGCTATCTCTCTGGCCCCAATTGAGTATGATTTTTGTATGGTCAGCAGTCACCCTTGGAACTCCTTAGCTCTAATTATGGATTGTTTTTTATTATTATCTTCTTCTTATTATTAACTAATCCAATTAGATTAAATCTAATTAGATAAAACATTATCTAATCTTATAATGTTTGTTCTCTATGGGGAAATCCTTTTTCTTAATATGATTTTGTTATCATATGTGGATAGTTTTGAAAAAGAAAGGAAGAAAATGGAAGGAAAATTTACTTAAATTTATACATTTCTGGGGTTGGCGCAGTGGCACTAGAGCTGAAGTGCCTGCCTTGCCTGCACTAGCCTGGGACAGACCAAGGTTCCATCACCTGGCTCCTATATGTTCCTCAAAGCCAGGAGTGATTTCTGGGCACATAGTAGGAATAACCCCTGAGTGTCACTGGGTGTGGCCCAACACCCTCCCCAAATTTATACATTTCTGACTCATTACTTGCATATTTTATACATGGTATGACCCAAGACTAAAATGTAGACTTCTTGATTCTCAAGCTTATGCTTTTTATGATTACCTATGCATATAAAAATACACAGTGACATTTTTTTTGTTTGCTTCGTTTTTGGGGGGTGGGATTTGAGCAATATCCATTGATGTTCAGTGGTTACTCCTGACTGCACTCAGAAATCACTCCTGCCTGGCATGCTTTGGGACCATATGGGATGCTAGGGATCAAAGCCTAGTTGGCCATGTACAAGGCAAATGCCCTACTAACTGTCCTATCACTCCGGCCCCAAATACATGTGATAATGTGATCATTATATTCATATTTTTACTGTCCCGGACCCTAAATATCATAACAAAAAGGTGTTATAAAATGTACTTATGCAGCTTCTAAAGAAGTATAGGAAAAAGGTACAATAACTGCAGATATACAAAAGAAGTTGAAATTCTAGTTAAAGATATAGGCTTTAGATGTCCAAGATATGTCTAATTTTAACTAGAATTAAGTGGCTGACTGTATCATCCAAAATCTTTTGTTCTAGGCAGACTAAGCTTCTGCTAGGTTTTTAGGGGTTCCTATGTTAGCAGCCTATGTTCATGGCTCAAAAATTTCATTTTAGGGTTAATGTCATCTTTCTTTTAATCAGTATACTGAATTTAGAAAGTAATTAATTCACTTTTTTTTGTTCCAGCATTGATTTAGAGACTGTTTTCTGAAATTTTTAATTCATACCCTGGGTTATCATTATTTACTCTAGTAGTTCTAACAACATTACATTAAGCAGAAGAGTGTTTTTGCCATAACATAAAAAAGAAATCTGGAAATAGATTCCAATTAACGATGAGAGAGGAATTTTTTGTCTGGGGGATATTTGAATAAGCATTAGGTAAAATATTGCTCTTCATGTTCTTCATAAAAGGAGAAGGAAAAGAAAAAGAAGAAAACTTCACTAGCAGCACCATGTGGTAGATTTAAAAATATATTGCCTTAGCCATCATATTTCATTGCTTCTAAGAACACTTTTTCACTTTTTAGTATTAGTAAAATGTTAAATTAGTGGTATAATTTAATTAAAGGTAATTGTCTATAAAATAACATATTGGATTTAGCATGCCTATTAAGTTCTTATTTTTATTCTCATTCACCCCAACTTTGTTTTAGATTTTAAAAGCTGTTTTATTTTCCACTTAATTTTTTAAGGTCTGTCCAATATTCAGTTGCTTTCCTTAGTACTTTTTGTTCTAACTAACACTTGAGTTTCCTGGAGTGTGTTTCTGGTATGTGTTTAACATGAAAAATTTTTTTCTTCTTAGTTTTAAGAAAATGGCACATAGAAATTTTGCTCACAGTGGTTTTTATATTTAGGGTTATGTGACTCTTCATTGATTCATTTGTACAACAGTATCCTTTGTATGTCAAATCAAGCAGTTAAGTTTAATAATATGCTGAGTCTCTTGCTGACTGTTGTTCTTGGATGCCCACAGATCACAGTCGAACAATGTTGAAAGAAATAAGGTCTTACACCCTTTGTATAGTATATGGGGCCCACACAGTGTCAGTGATCAAATTGACGGACTCACACATAAAAAGCAATAATTTATGGTTTTCAGTGAGGGAAACAAAAACTTTCAAAACAAAGATACCTTTTGGTTTAGGGATATGCCTCAAGTGATAGAATATACCCTAGGAGGAGGCCGGGCAGATATCTGGCTTCTGGTTTCTTCTGATTCTGGAGGCCAGTTCTTCCCAGGTATGGGGTTAGGGGACACTCCAAGCCGGAGGCCTTCTCCCTAGCTTGGGAGTGCTGGGAGGCTTGGCAGGCTCCCGGCTGTCTCTTCTGGACTCCAAGCCTTCCCTGGGTGCCAGCTTAGGAGGCTGAAGTTGGTGCCTGGTGGAGTCTTTTTGGGGACCTCAGGCCTCCCCTCCTCCCTGCTCTAGCAGGGAGAAGGATGGGGAGGAGGCTAGGCAGATATCTGGCTTCCAGTTCCTTCTGATCCTGGAGGCCAGCTCTTCCCAGGTATGGGGTTAGGGGACATCCCATGCCAGAGGCCTTCTCCCTAGCTTGGGAGGTGCTGGGAGGCTTTGCAAGCCCCCAGCCATTCCCCTATTTCTCCCCTGGACTCCAGGCCTTCCCTGGGTGCTGGTTCAGGTGGCCTAAGTGGGTTCCAGGTAGACTCTTATGGGGAACTCAGACTTCCCCCCTCCCTACTCTAGGGGGGAGGAATATGGGGAGGAGGCCAGGCAAATATGAAAAAAGAAAAGAATATGCCCTAGGAACATAAAAATACAATACAAAAATCCCTTCCTCACACCTATATTTGTTTCAGTGCTATTTGCAATAACCAGGCTCTGGAAACAACCAATATGTCCTTCAACAGATGAATGGCTAAAGAAACTGTGGTACATATACACAATAGGATATTATGCAGCAGTCAGGAGAGATGAAGTCATGAAAATTTCCTATACATGGATGTACATGGAATCTATTATGCTAAGTGAAATAGGTCAGAGGGAAAGAGAAAACACAGAATAGTTTCACTCATCTATGGGTCTTAAGAAAAATAAAAGATGTTTTTACAGTAATTTTCAGAGACAAAAGAGAGGAGGGCTAGAAGGTCCAGCTCACTACGTGAAGCACACCACAAAGAGTGATGAGTATTGTTTGAGAAATAACTGCACTGAGAACTATCATAACAATGTGAGTGAACGAGGGAGGTAAAAGCCTGTCTAGAGTACAGACGGAGTGGGGTGGGGAGGAGGGAGATCTGGGACATTGGTGATGGGAATGTTGCACTGGTGAAGGGTGTGTTCTTTGCATGACTGAAACCCAACTACAATCATATTTGTAATCAAGCTGTTTAAATAAATATATAAAAGGAAAGAAAAGAAAAATTATAACTATTATTTATTATATTATTTATTATTATTTATGACACAAAGGTTCATATGGTTTGTAACAAATAATTTAGGTTTCTATTTGTTTCCTGAAAATAATTATCCTTTGTTGTCATAAATCAACTTCTATCATTTGACACTAAAAGCTTAAGATATTATTTCAGTTTATCAACTACTTCTATATGCAAATATGTCATAAAATAAGGTTCCAATTTATTTTATCTCTGGAAATCCAGGAAGTAGATTTTTATTATTTAATACAGTTGGAATGGCTATTTATGCAATACATATTGTAATAAATATTTTTAGCCATTAGCCATGGCAAAATAAACTGTTTTATCGGGGTTTTTTGTTTGTTTGCTTTTATTTGGGGGGCAACACCCAGTGGCACTGTGCTCAGAAATCACCCCTGACAGGCTTAGAGGATTATATGGGATGCTGGGAATCGAACTTGAGTCTTTCCCAGGTTGACTGTGTGCAAGGCAAATGCCTACTGCTGTGCTATTGCTCTGTCTCCTATGATTTATAGTTAATAGTTAAAAATAGCAAAATGCCAAATTCTTTGCTTTGTGGCATTGTGATTTGCTATCTTGTCTGTTTTATTTTTTCAGAGAAAAGTAGAGAAGATAATGTATCAGGTTGTCACTGAGATAGTCAATGTACTGTTATAAGATATGCATATATATATTATATATGTAATATATACATCTATTGTGTATAATATATACATATATAGTCTACTGTGTGTAAGAAAGCTTATTGTGAGTGAAGATGCTAGTTTCTTATACATTAACAGGGAAATCACTTGACATAATTTGTAGGTGGGTATATATTATAAAAACAGTAAAGTTTTTATTGCGAGTCTACATATCAAGATTAAAACAATACCAAAGACTATGTAGTTTGATCCATTTTAATTTTGATAGCTGTCACCTGCAGTTACATTTGAGGGGAAGGGACCTCAATTACTGCTGCGTTTATGCTCTAAAGGTTGAGTTCTATTCATGCCCTATAAATTTCAAATTGAATTGTCAGTGCTAGAGTATGAAACAATATGTCAGTTATCTCTTCAGTTCAGGATAATTAAAAGGAAGAACTGTCATGATTAGTGAAATATGTTTATTTGAGGGTTTTGGCATTTACAGTAAAATGAACAGAAATCATAAAAATCAGAAAGAACTTTTTTTGTTTCAAGTTTTTACACTCTAGATATTTTCTCTTCTATATTCTTAATTAGGCTGACCACGTATTTTACTAAGTGATGCAGGACAACAGGCCTACTTTTGGCATGCTGGGACACTCACTTTAATCTACCACATGTTCAATTTCATTTCTGATTATTTGCTGAAAATATCTACTAATGAAATAGCCACCTAAAGAAAATGGATAAATACCTGTCTCAGTAAGCTTCTAATCCAGTGATTGCTCACGTTTTCAGGGACTTTATTATATCAGAAAGTATTTTGATACCAGTATATTTCTCACAGTGAACTGAGATGGAAACATACTTTGAAACTTTCTCATGGGCAAGTTTCAGTTCATAAGCAGAAGAAAAGTAATAGACTTAGTGATTGGGCTACCTAAAGCTACCTAAAGTTGTGGAACTTAAGGTATTTTAATGTCCTGGAATAATAAAAATTTCATACTATAAATATATATAAATAGAATATTATAATGATTTCCACATGCGTATGGCCCCCAACTCAAGGTTATGTTGATTTTTCCACCTATTTTTTCAGAATTACTTGAACAGTTAAAGCAAGTTTTAGATTCATATTATTTCTCTCCCTCTTATTTTAATAAACATTCCTGTGCCAGCTGCATCCACCACCACCCAGCTTCAGCAGTTAATCATTGATCTCTGTAGAGACTCCAAAGCAGCCAGAACTATGCCAGTATTTGGGTAGATATCACCAGGTCTTTTTGGGATTGAATGTGGGTATCCTCCCCTTCCTACCTTCCTGCCTTCTCCTATTTTCAAAAGCGCTGGCAGCTGAAATCACACCTCACAAAAGTCATTGTATCAGCCACAGAACTTGAATTCCTGAATATAAGGCCATTTACACAGCCAATAGACAACTCCAATTTTTTAAAATACAGTAGGAACACCAGTTTAGAAATCAACAGGAATTCAAAGCTGCATAATGTTCAGAAAAAAAATAAATAACAGAAAATCAACTGGCAACACATTGATTGGTATAACTTCTACAGTGATTAAATGACCTCATTGCAAGTTATATTATCACAAATTGTCTTATGCTTTACTTTTTAAAAATACTTTTATTACCTGTACACAAACAATATAAAATATATTATTTTATGCCTACCAAGGGTATAGACGGGGGAATGGGTGGGAATCCAGGATAATGGAGAGTGAATTTTACACTGGTGTTGAAATTGATCTTTGAGCAAATATATTATGAGCAACTATGTAATATTTGATATTTTAAATAAAATGATTCATTAAAAATTGACTTCTTTCTTGGGCCATTTTTATTTCTCAAAAGTAAGAACCCTTTTTTTTTGTTTGTTTTTTGGGGGTCACACCTGGCAGCGCTCAAGGGTTACTCCTGGCTCTATTCTCAGAAATAGCTACCGGCAGGCTCGGGAGACCATCTGGGAAGCCGGAATTCGAACCACAGTCCTGCATGCAAGGCAAATGCCCTACCTTCATGCTATCTCTCCGACTCCAGTATCCATTGTTGCAGCATCTCTGTTTGGTTTTGGTATCAAGGTGATGTTAGCCTCACAAAAACTGTTTGTGAGTGTTCCTGTTTCTTAAATTTCTTGAAAGAGCCTGAAAAGGATTGGTTGGTAATAATTCCTCTGAAAGGCTTGAAAGAATTTGTTAGTGAATCCATCTAATACTGCGTTTTTGTTTGGGGGAAGACTTTTAATTACCATTTTAATTTACTTTGTAGTGATGAGTCTGTTTAGATATGCAAGATTATCCTGATTCAAATGTAGAAGATTATATGAGTCCAAGAATTTATCCATTTCTTCCAGGTTCTCATGTTTTGTGGCATAGAATTTCTCGAAGTAGTCTCTGACTACCTTTTGAATCTTTGCAATATCTGTAGTGATCCTCCCCTTTTTGTTTCTAATCTGGTTTATCAAATTTCTCTCTCTTTTTGTTAGTTTTGCTAGTAATTTATCGATCTTGTTTGTTTTTTCAAAAACCAGCTTTTGCTCTTGTTAATCTTTCATATTGTTTTTTGAATTGCCCTTCATTGATTTCAAATCTAAGCTTTGTTGTTTCCTTCTGCCTACCTATTTTGGGTTCCTTTTGCTGATCATTTTCTAATTTTGTAAGCTGTGTTATTAAGCTATTTATGTAGGCACCTTTCTGATGTGTGCTTGCAGAGCTATAAATTTTTCTTTTGGTACCACTTTTGCTGTCTCCCATACATTATGATAATTTGTATCTTTAGTGTCATTTGCTTCCAGGAATATTTTGATTTCCTCTTTGATTTCATTTCTCACCCACTGCTGTTTAATTTCTAGATGTTAAAGTTTTTCTTCTGTGTTTCTTTGTAGTTCACTTCTAATTTCAGTGTCTTTTGATTTGAGAAGATAGTCTGTACATTTCCTATCCTCTTGAATTTATGGAGATATGTTTTGTGGGCTAGTATGTGGTCTATCCTGGAGAATGACCCATGTGCATTGGAGAAGAATGTGTATCCAGTTTTCTGTTTTCAGAGCTAGTATATTCTTGTTAGGTTTTAGCCTGGTTGACCTAACAAGGGTGACAGGGCAGTGTTGAGGTTTCCCACTATTATCATATTGCTATTGATGTCTTCTTTCAGATCTGTCAACAATTGTGTTAAGTATTTTGCTGGTCCATCATTGGGTGCATATATGTTTAGAAGTCTGATTATTTCTTGTTGTAAATATCCCCTTATTATTACAAAATGTCCATCATGTCCCTTATTAAAACTTTTCTGAGCCTAAAGTTTGTGACATCTGATCTTAATATGGCCAATTCAGCTTTTTTTTGGGGGGGGGGCTGAGGGTTGGTGTTTGGGTCTGTCTATGCGCTCAGAAATCACTCCTGGCTCGGGGGACCATATGGGACGCCAGGGGATTAAGCCCCGGTCAGTCCTAGACCAGCCATGTGCAAGGCAAATGCCCGACTGCTGCGCCACTGCTCTGGCCGCACTTCAGTAATTTTAAGGGAGTTGTTTGCTTGGATGATTTTCCTTCAGCCTTTGATTTTGAGTCTATGTTTGTTCTGACTAATCAGGTATGTTCCTTTTATGAAGTAGAATGTTGGATTCAGCTTTTTGTTCTATCTTGCCATTTTGTGTCTCTTAACTGGAGTATTTAGTCTATTGACATTGAGAGAGATAATTGTCATGGGATGTAATGTCATCTTTGTGTAACAATTTGGTGTGTCTGTTGGTCAGTCTTGTTTTAAAGTAGACCTTTCAGTTTTTCTGTTAAAGCTGGTTTTGCATCTGTAAAGTTTCTGAACTGTTGTTTATTCCTGAAGCTATTCCTTCAAACCTGAAAGTGAGTCTGACTGGCTGCAGTATTCTAGGCGAAGCATTCATTTCTTGAGTTTTGTCACTATGTTCTACCACTGCCTTCGGTCCTTGAGGTTTTCTTCTGACAGATATGCTGTAAATTTTAAGGATGCTCCTTTGAATGTAATTTTACTTTTTGATCTTGCTGCTTTTAGTATTTTATCTCTATCTCTGGGATTCTTCATTGTGACTAGGATGTGTCTTGGGGTTTTTTTCTTTGGGTACTTTTAGCTGATGCTCTTCGTGCATGCAGGATTTGGTTGCATGCAGTCTTTACGTCTGGAAGTTTCTCTACAATGATGTCTTGATTCTTTCTGGGGATGCATAACCTGAATTTATAACTTACGTATTTTTTGTAAATAAGAAGTAAGTTGTGGCCTCCCAATTCTTACTACAGGCTGTGTTCTTCACACGGACTGTATAGAAAGAGGAGGTACAGTAAACGCACTCTATATACACCTCAACCCAGACCCTTGTCTGGTCTGTATTGGAAATTGGGGACAAAAAAAAAAAGAAGTAAGTTGTTGGGTTTTACTAGATACATGTTCAAATTATTTAAAAAAAAACACAAACAAGTAATGATGTTTGTTCCATAGATGATGCTACATAAAACTGATGTTTTATTTTAGAATATTTTGATAACCTTATAATTTAATATTTTATTAGGAGTAATTGTCCTCGAGTACCACTCCCAGGTTTCTATGCAAAAGTTTTTTTGACCATCAATGTAATAAAAACTATTAAAACAATTTAAATTACTTCATGTAGAACGTACATTTTATTTTTATGTTTTTGTTTATTTTTGGCTACAGCATGTAATACTCAGGGCTTCCTCCTGTTTCTGTATTCAGGGATCACTCCTGGCGAGGATATAGGAAACTAATTTAGAAAAAGTGACTGATGAATTCTTTAATGTCACAATTCAATAAATAAAATAAGAAAAGACACTAGAGAATCTTTGGAAAGAGGTCTTGCTAGTTTGCAAATGAGAAGGCTGTGAGTTTTGGCTATAGGGCATCTGAGGTAGTTTTTATCGCCCCCAAATTGTTACCACAATACTGTGGGATCCACATAGACTTCCAATTTTAGCATATGTGCTGCCAAAAGGAGCACAGGATCCACACAGACTTCAAAATAACTTTCAAAACTCCAACAAGAAGTTGAAAGTAAGAGAAGATGCAGTTTTTTGTACCACTGTTCAATTAAATTGCTGCATACCAGAAACCACTGTTGCTGTAATAAAAAAAATAAATAACTGTGGGGCCAAAGAGATACCATGGAGGTAGAGTGTCGTGCATGCAGAATGTGCTTTTTATTCTTTTCCTTGTCCTTATTTGATTTAATATATCTTACTTTTAAGTTTATTTCATTCAGCAGTCACCTTACAAAGAGTGATAAATATAAACATCCTGATTGAAATACCAAAGCCCAGTGCCTGCAATTATCCTACAATTTTTGAGTTGCTGTAATGGCACATAGGCACCTTGAGTACATAGCTAATAGTAATGGAGAATAACAACTCAGACTCTAACCATATGGAGATGCCTCACAGGACTTCTTCAGTACAATAGCATCGAGATTCAGTGATATAAATTGCTTTGTAAGAACCCGTTGTGAATGTTGTTTTGCCTATTATTGTTTGTGTGGAAATTAATGCTTACCTTTCTGAATTAACCTAACTAACTGAATCACTCAACAAAAGCAGCCTATTATAAAGTGACTTTTTTTGGGGGGGGGGTAAGATTTTTCTTTTTTTTTTAATATATTTTATTTATATACCTTGATTACATGATTGTTTTTGGGTTTCAGTCATGTAAAGAACACCACCCATCACCAGTGCAACATTCCCGTCACCATTGTCCCAAATCTCCCTCATATAGTAACTTTTTGAAGTAGAATGTAAGGCTATATCCAACTTAAATGGAGGTTATCTACAAAAAAAAGGTGTTTTTCAGAAATGAAGAGTTCAGTTTTTTTTCTTTATATCTTTTTTGAAAATAATGTGAAAAATAACTTTTTTGTATAGTTTCTTTGGGATCCACTGTGTAAATAGTCATTCATAAAGTAAGAACAATGCATAGTTTTTAAGATAAAACTTTTATCTAATGATATAACACTGAAAACTTTTTTAAAATATGGCATACTCTTGGAGTCAGATTTCCTCTCTTAAATACATGTTTTTTATTGTGGTGGTTGTTAGAGTTTGGGCTGAGGGTGAGTTGTATCTTTCAACATAATGTATTGCATTGAAAATATCCTGATGCCACTCCTAATTCTAATCATGGGAAAAATTCCTTTTGGTGGGTACTCCCATTGCTCAGGGATATTTTTTAAGGATTTTAATCTACTACCCAATATATCTGCATTAAATTTGCATTAATGTGTTTTATGTTTGATTATGAAATTATAGGGAAGGGCATTAGGAAGATGTCATATGCAAAATCATTTCTACACTGTTCCTCAGTTTAGAAAGGGTTATGGAGTAATATTTAAATTATGTGAGACCAATAAAGCTTTAATAAATTACCATTTGTATTATTTATTACTTATGTTATACAGATATTTCAAAAGAAACATAAAAACTTTCAAAAGAAACACAAACATTTAATAAATTACCATTTGTATTATCTATTACTTATGTTGTACAGATATTTCAAAAGAAACATAAAAACTTTCAAAAGAAACACAAACATTTTTATATAATAAATAAGTTATCTTATTTTAGGGTTACAGCAAATCATCATTATGCATGTTCCAAATTAATTTAAATTCTGTTCTCTATAATCTCCAGTTAATTTCTATTTTTTAAAGTTATATCAATATCATTTTGAAGAATGGACCTATTTATTTTTACTTCCTTTCGCTACAAGGCTTTTTAATATAAAATGAGATTATCATTTTTTTCCTCAGTATCTTTTATTTTAAAGCAAACTCTTGGCCCTTTTTGTTTGTTTGTTTGTTTTGTTTGTTTTTGAGACACACCCGGTAGCACTCAGTGGTTACTCCTGGCTCTATGCTCAGAAAATGCCCCTGGCAAACTTGGGGGAACATATGGGATGCCATGATTCCAACTACCATCCTTCTGCATGCAAGGCAAACACGCTACCTGCATGCTATCTCTCCGGCCCATTTTAGTCTATTTCTTAAGTTTTTATCATACATTATCTTTGTTAGGCCTCCTCATATTCGGTTTTTAATATAATTTTTATTTTAATCATAGTGGCCTACATATCATTGACAATAATATTTTAGGTACATATGAACATAAAATCAGAGGAATTCCCATCAACGAATTGTCCTCCCTCCACCTCCATTCCCATCCTACCTCCTATATCCTCCTCTCTCACTCCCGGGGATGCCAGAATAAGTGGTCCCCTCTGTGCCTAGCTAACTACTTATTGGTCTTACACCTATTTGGTCTTGGTACTGCCCTTATTTCCCGCTCTAGTTGGGAGGCAAGACTAGATAGTTCAAGTTATGTGGTTTTGTTTGAAGAAGAGAAAAGTAATAAACTAGGGAAAAAATCAAATACAAAAATGGGCGGAGTCTTTCTGGAAGCTCTCATCCTAGTTTTGAGAGACAAAGGGGAAAAAGGAGGTGGAACACCACAACAGTACAAAAGAAGTGTCAAATAAAACATCCAGTGAACACTCCAACAATAAAGATAAACACCACATAAAGGCCATGGTCTTGAGATAAAACACATGGCAGAGCACATAAAAGAAGAAAATAAATATGAACGGAGACAACAACTGCAGTAACCACACCAAAACAAATAAATCGGCAAAAACTAGATAAATAAAAAAAATTGCCTTTATTTTTTTCTTCCCTCCTGCACAGGCACAGTAAATATTGGGGTCATTCGAAAAGAAATTCCCTTGATAAGAGAAACAGGGTTTCTCCATCCTTGAAGTATATTGTCATGGGATTAACTATAGACTCCTTTCAGGTTCATTTACTCTCCCCTTGGTGCTTTTGTGGTGTATGGAAGACTTCTGCTCCATCCTGGGTAATAAAATCAGAGGTCTGTATCTAGAGATGTAGGTATCTGCACAGGTCAGGCAGTGGAACTTATGATGAAGTCTTTCTTAGTGGTTCTAGAAGTTCTGTTCCCTCCGTGTCATTTTAATCCATTTTCCGTGGTTGGTGGTCTTGGTCTTTGCACTGATCCTAGGACAGGCCTCCTCATATTCTATTAAAACTCCTTTAATTCAGTTCATTTTGAAGACGAGTCTTAAATTATAGTTATTAGTACTTAACACACTATTCAGGTCTAATATGATTGAAGTACTATTATTTTCTAAACATTCAATCTTGCATATTGGTTTTTCCATAGGTATTTTTAATTTATGCAAAGTGATCTCGGTTTCTTTTACTTGATGACTATATTCCAAGAGGAAATAGTCCCAAAGAGAAAGAAACCTTCAATGTTTTAAGTCAAAACTGTAAAGTTCTGAGTGACTGGTAGAAAACACAAAGCAAAAGGCACTGGTTGTGGCCAACCTGAGTTCAATCTTGCCATCTCTGTGATCCCCTGAACTCTGCCAGAACTGATCCCTGAGATCAGTCAAGAGAAAACCCTGAGCTCTACTGGGTGTGTTCCTCCTTCTAACACCCAAAACCTAAACAAAACAACAAACTAGAAAGTTATTATTGCTTTCCCTGCTTTCTGTTGGATGGAGTTTCAGGGGAGGGCCAGATTCAAAGGCAAGAGGAACAGGTTCCACTGCTTGATAGGCAAAATAGCCGTTTGCAGTGATCCTTTTTCTACTGCATGACCTTTCCTACACTGAATTATGAATTCACAGATTATGATAGTTTGATTTTCACCGTGATTTGGTGCTGTTTTTTATACTGTTGCAACTTTGCAAATTAATATCTTAATTGGATGATTATGTATGAATTGTTTAAAGTCTACTATCAAATGAAATGATTATAATACAGTTAGAATTGAGCTTGCTCTATGCCACTTTATTATCTGCTTGTTTTGTTTTTTAATTTGTAAAATTTTTCAGTCTTTGTTTTGATATTATGCTATATAAGAGCAGTTGTATTTTTAAAAACCAATTATTAGTATAAGTTGACCCCCAAAACAAAACAAAAAGCCCCCCCAAAAAACAAACTTCTGCTGTTTCAATCGCATTTGAAGACACAGTGTATAAGTTTTAAAAATTCTTAAGGTGAAGTTGTAAAGTTATAGGCATCATTTTAGCTAACGTTTTGCTAAGCCCTGAACTCACATTAAAATGAATTTCTAGATAAAATTTAAGGCAGAACATAACTGCCACATCTTTGTACCTTATTCACTTGAAAGCGAACAGCCCTTGTGAGTCACAGACTATAATAAGTTGCATAATATAATGCATACATATATAAACATGTATATACATATATATATATGTTTTGGGGCTACACTTGGCTCTGCTCAAGGGTTACTCCTGGCACTGCACTCATGAATCTCTCTTGGTGGGCTTGGGGGAACAGTATATAGATTGCCAGGGATCAAACTTCGGTTGGCTGTGTGCAAGGAAAATGGCCACCCATTGTGCTTTCCCGCAGGCCCCAACATAATGTATGTTTTTTCCATAGAGGCAAGTGTGATTTCTTTTTTTTTAAACAGCGTGATTACAAAATTGTTTATGATTGATACAGTCTTACATCATCCTTCACCTATAAATATTTCCACCACCAATGTTCCTGGTTTCCCTCCCCACTACCCTACCTACCTCTGGGGCAGGAATTTTGCTTCTCTCTCTTTCTTCCTTTATTTTCCCTTTGTAGACACTGTGGATTGCACTCTTGTTAATGACAGGATACTGTGGATATCACTTTATCTCATCCAGTACCCTCTATTGTATCTAGATATCATTACCATACTATCTTTTATTTTTCTTATATTCCATAAATGAGTGAGATTATTCTATGTCTATCTCTCTTCCTCAGACTCATTTCACTCAGCATAATAGTATCCTTATCCATCCATGTGTAAGAAATTTTTATACTTTATTTATTCTAACAGCTGTATGTGTTTTCCTAACACATTCCATTGTGTAAATGTATCATAGTTTTTTTAGCCACTCCTCTCTCCGTTTTGGACATTTGGGTTGTTTCCAGATTCTCACTATTATAAATAGAACAGTGATGAAAATAGGACTGTAGGTGATATTTTTGTATTGTACTTTTGTGTTTCTAGGTTATACCCCTAGAAGTGGTATTGATGGATTATTTGGAAACTCATTTTCCATTTTTTTGAGGAATATCCATATTGTTTTTTAGAAAGTTTGGGCAAGTTGGTATTCCCACCAGCGGTGAAAGAGAATCTCTTTTTCTCCACATCTGTACCAGCATTGGTTGTTCTTGCTGTTTGTCATGTGTGTCAGTCTCTGTGGTGTAAGATGATATTTCATTGTTTTTTATTTGTATCTCCCTGATGATTAGTAATATGGAACATTTATTTAATGTGTTATTTGGCCATCTGTATTTCTTTTGAGGGAATATCTGTTCATTTTTTCTCCCCATTTTTGGATAAGGTTAGATTTTTTTTCTTTGGTTTTTGGGTCACACCTGGCAGTGTTCAGGAATTACTTTTAGCTCTACGCTCAGAAATGGCTCCTGGCAGGCTCAGGGGACCATATAGGATGGCGGGATTTGAACTACTGACCTTCTGCATGCAAGGCAAATGCCTTACCTCCATGCTATCTCTCCAACCCTAAGGTTAGAATTTTTTTCTTGCTAAATTCTACCAGTGCCTTGTATATCTTATATAATAAACCTATATGTGATGTGTTGGATGGGTAGCTTCTCCCATTTGTATCCTAGCCACTATTTCCTTTGAAATGAACTAAATTCTGTTTATTGTAGCCCTGTTTATCTTTGCTCCCATTTGCTTGGCCACTGTTGTTTTATCTTTGAATGTGCCTTTAGTTTCAATATCATGGATTGTTTTGCCTATGTTTTCCTTTATGTACCTTATAATTTCAGTTTTGGTATCCAGGTCTTTAATGCATTTTGATTTGACCTTTGTGCATGGTGTTAAATTGAGTTCTGAGTTTATGTATTTCTTTTTGCATGTAGTTGACCAGTTAATCTCAAAACCACTTGTGAAGAGTCTTTCCTTGCTCCACTTCTATTTCTTGCGCACTTATCAAAGATTAATGTAGTGTAGACCTGGTAGTCAGTCTTGAAATGCTCAAGTTTATTCCATTTATCTGGGAGTCTTTTAGTCTACTGCAATGCTGTTTTAATGAGTATTGCTTTATAGTAAGTATAGTTTAAAGTTGGAGAAAGTAATGCTTTTCATCTTCTTTTTCACAAGAATTGCTTTAGATATCCATTGGCTTTTATTGTTCCAAATGAATTTTAGGAGTGTTTGATCTACTTCTTTGAAAAATGTAATGGGCATCCTTTTAGGGATTCTATTAAATCTCTACAATGATTTGGGAAGTACTGCCATTTTAATGATCTTAATTCTCCCAATCCATAAACAGGATATATATGTATCTAGTTTTGTGTCCTCTTTTATTTCTTGAAGAATTATGTTAATGCATTGATTATGTCTTTTATTATATTTTTTTTTTGGTTTTTGGGTCACACCCGGCAGTGCTCAGGGTTACTCCTGGCTCCATGCTCAGAAATTGCTCCTGGCAGGCATGGAGGACCATATGGGGCACCGGGTTTCTAACCGATGACCTTTTGCATGAAAGGCAAACGCCTTACCTCCATGCTATCTCCCGGGCCCCTTATTATACTGATACATAAAATATTTTTATCTAAGTGTTGCCATATTTTTTTAGCATAGTGACCTGCCATACCCATTGATTCCATTCATATATTATTTGTTTTAGTAAATGTTATCATTACTTTTAGGGTCATTTACAGAGTACTGTACTTGTTCTTAGTAGAAATAAAATATTTAATTTTATTAATGTGCTATGAAATACATAATGGAGAAATAGATGAAATACACTGTGTGAAGGCAATTTGGAAAGATAGTGATCAGAATGAAGAAATTATGGAAAGTTTGGGCTGGAGTGGTGGCATGGCTTCTGCCTCACTGGTGATAGCCTAGGATGATTCCCCAGCATTCCATATGGTCCCCCAAGCCAGGAGCGATTTCCAAGCACATAGCCAGGAGTAACCCCAGAGCATCACCAGGTGTGGCCAAAACAACAACAAAAAGAAATTATGGAAAATCATTATTAAACTTGATATTAAGCTTGCATGTATGAGATCTTACTAAG
>PVKC010022898.1:0-16264 GCA_004027635.1 Crocidura indochinensis
CATATGGTCCCTTGTGCCTGCCAGGAGCAATTTCTGAGCATGGAGCCAGGAGTAACCCTTGAGCACTGCTCGGTGTGACCCAAAAACCAAAAAAGTAAAATAAAATAAAAAATAAAAACAACAGCCTTATTCCTTTTTTATGACTTAAATCCAACAATGAACAATTTTAACCACAGTGCTTAAATAAAGCAATTTAAAAAATAAAATTAAAGTAAAAAAGTGGCACATCAGTTTAAAAAAAAAAAAGATCAAGGGGCCAGATTGGTAGCACAGTGTCGGGTGTTTGCTTTGTACAAAGCTGATTCAGGTAAGATGGTGATTCGAACCCCTACATCTCATATGGTCCCCTGAGCCTGCCAGGAGCGATTTATGAGCACAGAGTCAGGAGTAATTCCTGAGCACTGATGGGTGTGACCCCCAAAAAGAAACAAACATAAAATAAAACACACAAACAAAAAGATCAAGCATGTGGAATCGGCACTCTAGAATTCAGTGCAGAAAAGTCTGACAATTTTCTTTCTAGTTCTTGATTGTTCCTAACTCTCTGTATCTTTAGGACATCTATAGAATGGTGCAGGGGTTCGACATACAGGGACACTCCGGTGTCCAAACGCTCTTTCCTGAAGCTCATTCGCAAGGTGGACAAGTGGCAAACTGTGGGCGTGTGTCTGCGCCTGAACCGCTGTGCGCCCAGAATCAAGGAATGCCGCTTTCTCAGCTCCCCGAGTTTTGGGGGGACCCGGAAAAACTGTAATTTTTTTCTTCCTGTATTTGTCTTTTGGCTTAAATTTTGTCCTTGACTTTGAATGCTTGAACCCAAGGGACAGGCAGAGGGGCCGGGTGAGGCCCAATGCAGCCGAGGTCCCCTGCTCTCTTGTCCCCTGTCACCGTCTTCCTCTGAAGTCCCCACAAGCATCCTAATTTTGTGTTAAAAGAGTTGCTGGAGACAGTTTCAGATGATTATTTAATTTGTAAATACTATGCAAATTTTACTAGCTTTAATTGTATATACAGCTGAATAAAAACTTGTATTATAGGGGAAAAAAACTTATTCGGAGGTTCCAATCTCAGGAACAGGCTTTATTTCTATATATATCATATGTATTTTTTTGTCTTTTTTGCGGGGGAGGGGGCAGCACTTGAGTGTGATCAGCATTTAAGCCTTATTCCTTTTTCTTAATTGTAAATTATCCACTTTACTTCCCCGCACCTTAATAGTCTTTATAAATTCAGTAAATAATGAATAATAGTCCTAGTTTTTAAATCATAAAAATATTTCATGTATTAGAAATAGGTAAAATATTATATGTATCTATTTTATAATATTTTATTTGTATGTTTATATGTATACATATAGTTAATGGTACATATATATTAATGGCTGTCTATTTGTATCTAAGAAGAAAATCATATAGTATTTATATAATTGCTTGCTGTATAATTTGTTTATAAAATAGAGCTCTGTGAGTAATATAAATTGTGTTATAAACGGGGACAAAGAGATAGTATAATAAGATGCTGATTTGTGTTGAGCAATCCAAGTTTGACCCATGGGCCACATATGGTCCTTATAAGCACCATCAGGTATAACCCTAAACTCAGTCAGAAATAAGCCCTGGGGGCTGGAGCAGTTGTACAATAGGGTTTCTATGGGGGACTTGGCATTCCATATGGTACACCAAGCAACACCAAGAGTGATTCCTTTTTATATTTCTAAATTAATATATTGTATACTTGATTATATACTTTAGATTTTATAATAATATTTATTATTAATTTTTATTAATTACAAATAGGCAGTTATATAGAATCAATTATTTGAATGATTTTTTTATGTTCCACTATATTTTTTCCTAAGATCGAAGACAAATAAGCAGGATTAAATCAAATCTGTCAAATATTTTCTGACTATTTGGTAAAAAAAAAAAAGAGTGGACTTAACTACTCCCTATAATTGTTAAAATTTTTTTTTAATGATAGATGAATATAAATGGTTTTTGTTATGTTTTGATTTGGGGGCCACACCTGGGGCACTCAGGAATCCCTCCTGGCAGGCTAGGGGACCATGTGTGATGCCCGGGATTGAACACAAATTGACCATTGCAGGCAAGTCTCCAGTCCCTAGCTCAGAATGTTTGAGACTCTCTGTTCTATCTCTGGTACTACCACAAAATATTTTAAAAAGTAAAAAATAAAAAAAAGAAATAGAAATATTCTCATATAAAGATGCTGGCTTATGTTCCTCCCTTTCTCTATTAATTTCTACCTGCCTTTCATCATGAAGAACACACTTCATTAGTTCAATGCTGATATTAGTTTTTCTCTGTCAGATGAAGACCAGGTCACAGGTAAATGCTCTCAGTGCTCTTGGCCTGTTCTATCTGGGTATCTTTTCTATCCATCTGTCCTAACTCAGAAGTACTTATTTCATTAAGAGTCTTGGAAGACCTCCTTGATCATGTCAGGCTGTCCTTTTCCATATTCAGTCTTGCAGAAAAGTCAGAAATAGATTAGATTTGACTTTTTATCCTAAATAATAATTTCTGTATCCAAATTTGGGGTCAATTTAGTCAATTATGCAGATGATATTTGTCTACAAATAATGTGACTATATTTGTCCCTGGGCTGACTAAGGATTGTGAACATAATGCTGACAGGTCTGAGGATATTTCAGTTGACTAATAGGGAGCTGGCATGAATTATTACAAATATTCTCACATCAACTGACATTATCTGAGCAGAGATAGACTCTGTATATCAGTACATTTGTATAGGAAACAATCAGACTTAATTAAACTTTTGCCATTCACGAAACAACAACCTATCACCCCAGATTAAAACTAAAATGACTTAAATAATAAAAACTGGTTTCTCCTATTCATTCCAAAATTGGAATTACAGTAAAGCAGTCAAGTATCAGGAGAAAACTTGTAACTATAGTTTCTTATATTTATGAAGAAAATTTCACTATTTATTTATGCAAAAACAAAGTTTCACAAGTCCAACTTTGTAATTATTAGATTAATTATAAAGGTTAGCTTTAATTATCATGTGACTCTGAATGCTCATGACTTTACTTTGAGACTGACATGTTCAATGATATATTTGATTAGCTTAAAACATATTTACCAAGTTTCTTAGTAACCATAAAATGAAGGTTGTTGAAAATCATTTGTTATGAACCCAGTTCTCTTTCATGTTTTAGAGATATTGAGATCTCTGTCATCAAACACACATTGTTAAAAATTTATATATTTCTAGAAAACATTTACTTTGTGAAAGCAAGACTATGTAGAAGCTTTATAAAGAATTTAGAAAAATTAGGCTTGCTAAGTAAATCATGGTAATTTTGTACCAATAATAAGGAAGGATTGAAAAATATAGGAAACCAAAAAGTTTTGTTTTTAAGCTGACTTCTGCAACTACCACCACATAAATGTTCATCTCAGAACATGCAATTGTAAAAGCAGACTTAAGTTTTGATTGCTCTCAGAGATAAAGGTTTTCTTTAGCCCTAGAAAACTTTCTGGCAGAGATTTTTGTACTTTCAGTTATTTTTTTTCCCCACACAATGAATATAAACTTGGAGAGCTGAAGAAGGAATTCTCCCAGCTCTGACCCCAATCTTGACCTTCTCCCGCTATAGGGATTTTCCTTTTAAGTGATCAGGCTATGATTCTGATGGAACAATGGTTCTGCCTGCCTTGGAGAGTAGATCACCGCCCTTTTACCTTTCTCTTGGCCAGGGAGGAGATTCTTTTCTTTAAAAAGAATTTCCAGTCTATCTTCTTACTGCATCCTCTGTTCACTCTTATGTGACTTCCCAAATGAGAGTCTCTGAACTATATTAAGTCAACCCCTTTTGACCCTTTGCTTCCCTTAAAGAATGAGCTCTCAGAACTATCTTCTTCACTGGTGGCCTGTGCAAAACTTCTTGGTAATGCCCTTTGTTTGCATAAATTCCAAAACCACTGATTTTTAAAAAAAAATCATTACATCACCCAAATGTTTTATAAAACAATGTATTAATATCTGAATAGTTAAAATTTAATTCCCTGAATTTTTTCATCTGCAAATTCTTTTTTTTTTTTTTTTTGGTTTTGGGCTACACCCAGTGACGCTCAGGGGTTACTCCTGACTATGCGCTCAGAAGTCGCTCCTGGCAGGCACAGGGGACCATATGGGAACCGGGGGATCGAACCGTGGTCCGTCCAAGGCTAGCGGGGTAAGGCAGGCACCTTACATGCAGCGCCACCGCCCGGCCCCCTCATCTGCAAATTCTTAATGACAAAACATATTTAAGTATGGTTGAAGGTATTGAAGTCTTTCTGTCTACACTTTTTGAGAACAGAAGAAAGATTTTGTGTGAAAGTTTAAAGGGATACATTCCTAGATACTTGAGTGCTTAAATAAATTATAGTGAAAATTTAGTGTGAGCCCATACAATCCACCTAAAATCCAGCTAATCCATAAACCACTGAGTATCATTAATCGGTATACAATAGACCAGGGCATGTAGCTGCCTTTTACCACAGCCATGGAGAAACCTCAGTCATCTTTCATTCTGATAGCCCCATTCTGTACAGTTGTTCCTATAGATTAATAGGAATTAATTGTTAATTGCTTCAAACCAGGTAACACTACCACATTGTCACAATTTGCTGTACTAGGAGCATGCTCTATTTGGGAGGGGTTGTTTTTTGGGCCACACCCAGCAGCACTCAGGGGTTACTCCTGGCTCTGTGTTCAGAAATCGCTCCTGGTAGGCTCAGGAGACCATATGGAATGACAGAATTGGAAGTCCATCTTAGGTAGACTGCATGCAAGCTAAATGCCCAACCACTGTGCTATCACTCTGGCTCTCATATTTTATTGTTCTGCTACTATTGTAGCTGGAAATGATAGCTTTATTTTGGGGATAAGAATTTCAGAAACAGACTTACCAAGTAGATCCATTTATTCAAAAAGGTTCTGGAGTAAGTAGATATACAGGGCTCCTTATTTTTAGGGTACTCTATGTCCTGATCTGGGTCTTTTTCTGAATGTAAAATGCAGCAAAAGTGAAGAAAACTGCCTGTCACATTAGCAGGTGGCAGAGGGACAGAGATAGCTGAAGATAAACTGGGGATATTGGTGGCAGGAAAGGTACACTGGTGAAGGGTGTTTGATATTGCATGACTGATAATCATGAATAGTTTCACATCTGTGAAAAAATAAAACAACTGTATTATGAACAACCTGAAATAAATGATGTTTAAAGTAATTAATAAAGTAATTAATTGTTTAAAAATGACAAAAAAAGGGGGGGGCCGGAGCAGTGGCGCAAGCAGTAAGGAGTCTCTGCCTTGCATGTGCTAGCCTAGGACGGACCTCGGTTCTATCCTCCAGCTACCTATGTGGTCCCCCAAGCCAAGAGCGATTTCTAAGTGCATAGCCAGGAGTAACCCCTGAGAGTCACCGGGTGTGATCCAAAAAAAAAAAGGAAAGAAAATAAGAGAGAAATATAGCCAAAAAATAAAATAAAATGGTTTCCCTTATTCTTTGGAGATGGAGTTAAGGAATATGAAAGAAAACATTTCCCATTCCTGGGGGAAAAACTCATAATCTCTTTTTTATAGATTAACACACTTATTAACACATCATCAAAGGAATGTGTTGGATTCTTTTTGTTTGTTTTGTTTTGCTTTTTTGGGCCACACGCTGTGACACTCAGGGGTTACTTCTGGCTATGTGCTTAGAAATCGCTCTTGGCTTGGGGGACCATATGGGATGCTGGGGGATCGAACCAAGGTCCACCCTAGATTGGCTGCATGTAAGGCAAATCCCCTACTGCTGTGCTATCATTCTGACCCCAAAGGAAGGTTTTTCTTTTATTACTAAAAGAAACTTTTCCATCATAACTTCAAGCATTTTTTCTTTTTTACAGTATAAAGTTTATTGCAGCACACATACTTATAAAATGTTACTGTTGTGGATATCTTATTCATATGCACATGGAAAAAGAGTCACACGCAATCAGACACACGCATATCAAGAGAGCTAGAGAAACTCAAAATCAGTAAACTACCAGGGGCCAAGGAAAAATCAAGATGTTCTTTATTCCCCTGGGAAATGAGCAATTCCCTTCAAGTAGCTAATGGATATGCCCTATTAAGAGTAAGTAAGAAGGATGCTGGTGTAGAGTGTTCGTGTAGAAATTGAGCAAATCCCAAAGTGATTCAGAACAACAAAAAATACAGATATTGGAGCAATAATTAACAGCAGCTAGACCTTATAGTCTCAAGATTAAGATGAACATTTTAGAACATACTCTAGGTTTTCTCTTAAATAAGCAACTCTATGAACTCTCCGATCCTTAGTTTTCTGCTTGTTTGGAAGAACACTCACTTTTAAATGCCTGGTAAAACACTTCAGTTGAGGGTTGGAAGAGTTAAACTTCACCACGGAAAATTAGCAGTTCAGATTTCCCCCAGAATAGCCTTCAAAAAACTCAAGTCCCAGGTAGTTATTTCAAATCAATTCTGTTCACGTGACTGTTCTTTGAGTGCAGAGGCCTATTCGTTGTACAACCCAGTCTTCCATCTTTCTAGCCCCTTTCTACTTCCTTGGCATAGGTCCTGTGGAGAAGGAGGTGTCTACTTTTCATACTCAGCTGTTTTCAGTTCTGTAGAGAGGTTAACCAGTTACTTCTCTCTGGCACACATCATTCATACAAATTCAATAAAGATTTTCTACCCTTTATAAGATTCATCTCCTTGGTTCTTGGTGATTTTCAAAGCATGTCCAATTTCTGAGGCTTAGCATACACTTCAGAGATAAAAGACATCTTTGGCCTAAAAGGAAAAGGTAAACCCAAATTCTAATAAGGAACTCTGGAATTTAGCTCAGGTAGTAGCAGTCATATTGTCACAGTTCTAACTTCACATACTCACTGAAGGCGTCCTCCGAGCTCGGACCCTTTTTGTGGGTGATCAAATTGAAAATGACACGCAAATTCGTGAAGCGTTCTATATTAAAAAAAAAAAAAGAAAATCACCAGCAATCTTTGTCCCAGATTCTAGTAAAAGAGGAAGCCTCAGTTTCCCCTTGCCAGATACCAAAATAGCTACATTTAACTTTCTCTATCTTATATCATAAAGTTCCTTCAATTCCTTGGGCTTTCTTTAAAATTGAGGAAATTAATGATTTCCTAAGGTCATACTTTGAGACTAAAAATGGAATGTCAGTAACGTGACATCTCTCTACTGAGTGAGCCAGCGGATTTTTTTTTCTCATCATGAATCTTATTCACTGACTGAAAATATTTTGCTTCAAGAATAAGCAAGAATAATTTGTGTTCACATAACTCACTTGTTCTTAAAAAAACAATAACAAAAACTTTCAATAACATTTAAAATTACTAAAGCATTAGCTTGTCTTGAGAGCCCTTGAAATGTATCCCCATAAATAGTCAAGGTTGCTTGTTATTATAAGGTTCCTAATTCTATTTGACTCCTGAGGTCTTTGCTTGGTCTGAAAACTTTAAGCTAATTTGCTTAAATTTGAAGATTTCAATGCACACCACAGCATGGTAAATACAACCTAGTTATGACTTGTTTATGCTTGTACATTTCTCCCAAATAATTCAAGTTTACTAATAAATAGATATGTTAAGTAAAAAAAAGCTGGCAAGTTTCAATGAGTGTGTTACATAATTTGATGATAAATTGCATATGTCAACTTGGTGAGACCATGGCACCCAGGTACTCTGGTTTTTGTTGAAACACTTGTTAAAAGTGAGTTTTTGCCCTCAAGGTAATTTTTAGATATGGCTAGTATTTGCATCAGTTAAATTTGAGCAAAAAATAATACATTCCTAATGTATGTAAGCCTCTTTAATGGATTAAAAGTTTTAATGAAAACAATGAGGTGTCTCAAAGTAGAAAAATTCTGCCTCTAGACCCAATTTTTTCTTGATCTCTAATGTCAATATTTTCCTACATGTCTAGACTACTGTTTCACAGACAATGCTACAGAATTCTCATGTCAGTCTTCACAATTATAAGATTCAATTACCTAAAATAAATTGATCTATGGTGTCTTAATTGCATGTATGCCTAAAGCTATATCTATGTCTACTCCTGGAATCTCTCTGGAGAATCCTAATTAATGAATACCATTATAGGATCCCGAATGAAGAGGATTTGTACTACATCATATCTGTAAGAACTAGGCTAAATTTTAAATCTAAGTTCTCTATCAGCTAATGAGTCTGTGACTTATTAAGATATGTATATAGACATGATACAATTTACTATTCACTTGCAATTCATCATGAACTATTTATTTCAGTTATTTTTTGGATTCCTATCATGTCTGATTATAGATGGTACTATTTTATAAACATTTCCTTTTTTCATCAGCTTGCCAAATTATTTTCTCTACCCATTCTGTGAAATTGCTATTATAAATTTATAGCAGATTATGACCAATTTTATTACAGTTTAGGAAAGTTATTTTGTATATGAATGTATCACAGTGTACCTTTTGAACCCAATAAGTTTGTAATTAGATTTTTTTCTTTTTGCTTTAGCATTACAGAAATGTATTAAGTATACGACAGAAGTTTTTTTTCAAATTTCTAGGGTGAGAAATATGTATTTTTTTCTCTTTCTAAAACATGAGATTGAGTATATTAATACAGGCGTGTGTAAATCAGGAATCGGTCAGTTTGATAAAGCAAATAATATTTGGCTGAGCTGAGAATTTAGTAAGCAAAAGTGCATAATGGTTAAATACTCATTAGAAATAGTCAATCAAGGTCTAATGGGTGAACATGAGCCACTAAATTAAACTCAGAGTAATGTTTCTTTGGAAATAGCCATAACAAATATTGCCAAATCATAAAGTTTTATTAAATATGCTAATTGATGTAAGCTGTAAAGCCTAGTTTCAGACTCATAATCAGTGATTATACATGTTCTTTTATTAAGTTAATTTATTATTTAGAGTATGCAAGACTATACCAGCAATGCTTTGGAATTGCTACTGGCTCTGTGCTCAGGAGTGAACTCTGGTAGTACTCAGGGGAATCACCTGTGCCACCTGGGATGATACCAAGATTGGTTTGTTTAATTTCGCAGAAAGTGTTTGAACTACACTGCTCTCTGGTCCCCATTACTCTTAGAATATGTAGATAAACCAACACCCCTATAAGAAGAAAGAGCTCACTTTTCATGGCCAGCCTTACATGCTTAACTAAGGTTGACTTCTATTTCTACATAAAATGTATCTTGAAATATTGCTTCATCAAATAGGTATCGTAGAATAAAGGTAATTTGAAGAATAATCAATAATCAGAGTCTGAGAGATAGAATGAGATTCAGGCTGTAAATCTTCCATGCCTGTACCCCATCCCTGCTGCCATATAGTCTCCTAGAATATAACCTTACCTATGTCCAGAGGCCATGAGGATCCCTGGGTGTGGTTTGCTAGCGCCAAGGGTCCCAGCAGCCCAGAATTCTTGGATCTTCGTATACCACTTACATACTTAGTTGACTAATAATCATTGGAAATGGTCCCAAGATCCTCTTAACACCAGTTTGGATGCCCCTTGCTCTAAAAACGAATGATCAAAAGCAAAGTTATCAGTAATGAAAGAATCATCACTTTTATTGGTGAATAGAAGTTTTTGGAAAGCAGAGATCCTGGGAGTGAAAACTACAAAAAAGATAATGGGTTATGGAGAACAGATTTATGTTGAAAAGAATGTGGGCAAGAATGACCAGGGTGGGGTCTAGAGATCAGAATAAATGGAAGCATTAATAGTGAAAGATTCTTTTGTACTAGAATCCTAGAATTCTAATATGTGGAATAAATAGAGATGAAAAAACCAGTCAGACTAGTTGTTGTAAAATATTTTTTAATAAAGGCTTAGATTAAATCAGAGATTTAAGAACTTAAAAAAAAGGCAATCTGAAAAAAATTTTAAAAGATGAAAGACTGAGAAATATTTTGTCCCCAGAACCACCCATGTTTCTTTAGCACTGGCAGGAGTGATCCCTAAACACAGAGCCAGAAATAAGTCTTGAAACCTGCTAGGTGTGGCTCCAAAACAAAAATAATTAAGCACTTGTTTTATAATGAGGCAAATTGATAGTAAAGTAAATTTTTTTAAATGACTCCTCTTTTATATTTTATGATGGCAAGATGAAAGTCTACAGCAACCGTGGAGTAGTTTGAAAGAATTTTAAGAAAAGAATCATAAGTATCAGGCAAAGGCAATATAATTACAGTCACAAATTTAGGTGGTACGTTGTAAGACTGAAACTCATTCATGAACAATATTGCAACCATGTTTCTCATGGTTATACAAAAATAACAAAAGAATAAAACAGGGCTGGAGTGATAGCACAGTGTGAAGGGTGTTTACCTTGCATATGGCTAACCTGGGTTCAATCTCCAGCATTCCATACGGTCCCCTGAACACTGTCAGGAATGACCCCTGAGTGCAGAGCCAAGAGTAACCCCTGAGCACCACTGGTGTGGCCTCCAAACCAAAAAATTTGTTAATTAATTAATTAATTAAAGTAATAAAACTTGAGAGCAGACTGGCCTAGACAGGAAAAGGCTAAAGTTTAGATTTGCATGAAAAGACATTAGAGGACAGAGAGAAAGTGCAGTGGCATTTGCCTTGCAAGCAGCCTATCCAAGACCTAAGGTGGTTGATCCCATATGGTCCTCTGTGCCTGCCAGAAGCTATTTCTGAGCAGACAGCCAGGTGTAGCCCCTGAGCACCACTGGGTGTGGCCCAAAAACAAAAAAACAAAAAAGAAAAGAAAAGATATTAGAAACCATGTTTCGAAGACCTGTATTATTGGTGCTTCACCAGTTTGTAAGACACCAGTCTGAGGTAGCAAGCAGCAGTTTGGTTCTTGAGCTATCTCTGAATTGTGTGTAGTTACTTGGAAGAGTGGACCAGGACCCTGTGATAAGACAAGTGAAAGGAAAAAAACCCAGTCACGATATTTTCTCTAGCAACAAATGAGATGTGACGATCAGGAGAAAATGAAACGTATCAGATGGGTGATGTCAGTCAAAAGAGAACGTGGCATAAAATATCAGTATTCTGGCCAGGCCTCTGAGATGTGGCATATCAGTATGTGAAAAAGAGGTCTTGAATATTTGTGGAAGGGAAGTAGACTATGGTGAATGTACAGATAAAAATAATGTGAGATGACAAGCAACGACAATTATAGCTGATAACATAATATTCTGAGTGACCAGACCAAAGAGAAGGAATAGAGTAGATGATTCTTCTTTGAACATTTATTCTAAATTCATTTCTAAATCATGTATAATATGTAGTATTAACAATTTCTAAGGGCCATAATAAAATGTCTCTTTTGCATGAAAAAATAAAACTTTAAAGAAAAAATGAATACACAACAAGGTAGCAATAAAGGTCCAAAGGCAATAGAATGGAATAAATGATACACGGAAATGGTTGAGGGAATGGGGTTAATTTGGGTATGAAAGGTGGGGCTTTAGGAAAGAGTGGTGGGTACTGAAGAAGTGTGTAATGTTGGAACTATGTACATGAGAAACCAATATTAATGATATTATAAGCCATATAATTGCAATCAATAAATTTTTAATTAAAAATGTAGGCAGGATTAAACATTAAGTACCTAGAAGTTTTATATTAGGGAAAAACCTTGCACATCAACTAATCCATACAGCTAGCTTAAGGTTTAGGTAAAAAATATTACTGCCAATTCATTTCCTGTACAACCTTAACCTCATACCCAGTTGAGATCTGTTAGCCTGCCAAACAAATGACACAGAATTTAGCTTCAAAGATACCCAGGGCTCAAAATTTTTGATGACTGGTGGAATGTTTTAATCAAATGTCATCATGCATATATTATTGAATGACAGAATCATGATGTTAACCAGGTACAGTTACAAGCTACCATTAAAATCTTGGCCCTGCCGTTGCAACTGTGCCTTGTCTTGACCCCGACTCGCTGTTGTTCCTGTTTCATTGTTGCAGAAAAGACACTATGCTCGGAGCCTGAATCATCAGGCTTCTTCCAGATACTTCCTTTATGCTCCAAGTGTCAGCAAAAGACCATGCATAGAAGGAACTGATCTTCAGTAACCAAGAAATCAACACCATCTCAGTCCTGGAGAAACTTAGACATCAGTTATTGAACATATAGAGTAATAGGCAAGAAAAAAATACAGACACCAGTTCCCTCCTCAAATGTACCAGATGCCTGAATTATATACATTCTCCCTGATCAGGAACCAGTGTTTTGAAAGCTAGTTTCCATTTCTACTTTATTTACTGGAACTTCTTTTTAACCTATTGCACATTAATTCCTTCGTTTGATTTGTACTTCCTCAGAGTCAAACCTGTTGTGGTCAATAACACTGCATATCAAACAAATACAGGGGGATTTATTTCAGAGAGATTTATTTTGTTTTAATGTGTAGTATTAAAAATTTCTAAGGGCAAAAATAAAATTTCTATTTCCATAGTATACAATTACTTTCTATATTATTTCTTTGCTCACATATTCTTTGTTAGGTTACTAAACTTATTCATTATCACCCAGAAATAGAGGTGTTCATTAGCAATTTCTCAGAAGTCTAATGATACAATATTTTAGATTTTATTATCACGTTAGCCATAAATTCATTTTTTTTTTGTTTTTGGGTCACACCCAGCAGTGCTCAGGGGTTACTCCTGGCTCCATGCTCAGAAATTGCTCCTGGCAGGCACAGAGGACCATATGGGGCACCGGGATTCGAACCGATGACCTTTTGCATGAAAGGCAAACGCCTTACCTCCATGCTATCTCCTGGGTTCTAGCCATAAATTCTCGTGTTCTTTGGTATCAAACAATTTGGCCATAAGAAGATTTTGTTTATTGGAAGTATTGGAAATATTGATCTTGTAAGTCAGTCTGATAGTTAACAGCAACTTAAAATTAGATTGTGTTTTTGAAACTAAGTTGTATTTTTCATATAGGCTGCTTTTCAGCAAGGTCACTTCTCTACTAGTCAATATTTCTAAAATAAAAACATTCTTAAATATTACAGTAGCAAAAATTGCCCAAATAGCCACTAATTCTTATTTAAGTTTTCAAATAACTTCATTTTAAAAGAAAATGAGTCGTGAATCTTTTTTTTTTTTTGGTTTTTGAGCCACACCCAGTGCTTACTTCTAGCTATGCTCTCAGAAGTCGCTCCTGGCTTGGAGAACCATATGGGATGCTGGGGGATGGAACTGCTGTTCCTCCTAGGCTAGCGCTGGCAAGGCAGGCACCTTACCTCTAGCGCCACCACACCGGCCCCAGAGTGGTAAATCTTGAGTCTATTTTGCATTCTCTTAAAGCAAAACAAATAGCTTAACATAAATTAATTATTTGATAAATAGTATTTGCATTCATAATATGATGTATTAATTGAGTAACTATTGGTGAAAAATCAAATCAAAATCCTTCTCTCAGAATAGATGTGGATTCTACAAGGAAAACTGTATCTGACATAAAAAACTTGTAAGGTATAATAAACATTTTCAATTTTATTCTGAGATATGAAACCATTGCAGAGTTCTGAACCAAGTGATATAATTTCCCTTTCCCTTCACATTGGTTAGCTTCTTTTTTTTTTTTTTTTTGGTTTTTAGGGCCACACCCGGTGACGCTCAGGGGTTACTCCTGGCTATTCGCTCAGAAGTCGCTCCTGGCAGGCACGGGGGGACCATATGGGGAACCAGGGGATCCAACCGCGGTCCGTCCTAGGTTAGCGCAGGCAAGGCAGGCACCTTACCTCCAGCGCCACCGCCCGGCCCCCACATTGGTTAGCTTCTAAATATAAAATGATGTATAAAGGCATTATTGATAGACTAAGTGAAGATCCTGAACAAAGCAAAGTGTCAAGGGTAATAACCAAAGTCTTGGTATTAACCAAAATCTTGACTTAAGCATGGATAAGAGTCAATTACTCTTTGTTGAAGTAGCTAAGACTAGAAAAGGTTTCTCGGGAAAAACATAAACAAACAAACAAAAAAACAGGAAAGCCTTGAGAAGTGCATAAATGTTTCATCTGAAGGAGGGCAGAACTCTGCCATTTAAAAATATCCTCTGGGCAAAAGATTTATTTCTGAGTAGATCTCTGAGGATATGTGGAGGGTACCTTGGGGGGGAAATGCATTTACTCATAAACTTATCCTGTAAGAACCTTTATCTTCTGTTTCAGTGGAAACTCACATTTGCAAAGCTGTGTTTTCCTGCTTCCCTTTATACATGCTTTGCATGTATATTAGATAAGGCCCAATTACTAATGGAGCCGGGAAAGGGGGGGAAAACAGATCCTTTGGAAATATTCTTGAATTTTATCATGTAAACCTGAGTTTTACAAGGAACAGATCAGAACACACACTAACATTAGACTCCTAAAGACATTATACCTTTCTCTCTTTGACCTATGACCATAATTTTCTCTTAGGTTACTTTTCCAGTGAACCATATCAAAAACACCAATAGGATTTGAGGACAACAAGATTGCCATATTCTAATATTAAAACCTAAATAAACTTGTTCTTTACACACCAGCTTTGTCTTTCAATAATTGTCCTTAAGCTGCAAGCATATGAACTTGGATTTGGTAACAGCAATTTTGATTGACTGGTTTTATGAGTTCTCAGATCTAATAACTTCCAGTTTATAATGGGGAGTTTAATTTTCATAGTATTCCTTGACACTAAATGACCAGAGTCCTCTCCCATGCAAAGAGATTTTGTTCCAAAAAATAACAATTCTCTGCTACAAATATCTTACATCTGTGATAAGGAGAAAACTTTTCTGATCAATACAATCCTATGATTTTTAATAAGTATATATATATATATATATTTGTTTAAACGACTAAATTTCTTTTTACATATATGGTTGGTGTTTATTCATAGTTCTGAACTCACAATTGTCCCCAATCCCTGGCATTTCTTTAGTGAAAAACAATGGAGACAGCTTTGTAATATTTAGTTTTATTTATTTAGTTCCTAAAATATCTTCAGAGCTTTAAGAGCAAAATATTTTCCTTGTTATTTACACAAAGTTTTTTTTCAACCATACATGTGTTTATGCCCCCAAAGTGACTTTTTGAAAGCATCACCAGATACCAAGTGAACCAACCTTGAACTGAAGTTTAAATATTCACTCCCGTGCTTGATTTCAGGTAGCTCAAATACTAAAGGAAAATTAAGAAAAGGGATGAGTGGAAAAGGGAATAGAAGGAGAAGGAAAAAGAAAAGAGGAAGGAAAGGATTGGAAAAGAAATGGCCATTCCTTTTTGTAAAGTTTAAAAAAAGTAAGTTCCTTTTTTAAAAAAAAAACTTTATTTTACTATATATTTGTATTATTTCTTTATTTAAGCATTATAGTTACAAACATATTCATAATTAGGTTTTAGTCATAAAATACACACACCTTCACCAGTGCAACTTTCCTGCCAACAATGTCCCCTTTTCCCTCTTAAAGTAACTACATTATATTTAAGATTGGGAAAATATGCTTTGATTTTGATTTTTGGGCAACACCTGGACATGCTGGACAAAACTTACTTCTGCTTCTGTTTTCAGGGATTGTTCCTGGTGGGGTTCAGGAATCATCAGTGGTACTGAAGAACTGAATTGGGGTTAGCCACATCAGTCTACCCACTGTGCTACCTTTCTGATCTGAGAAAACTAACTTGTTTAGCACATGAAAATGGTTTCTAGCAATCAGTATGTTTTCACAAAATCCAAAGATAAAGATTCTTGATTTATGAACTGCCCTTTTGGGATTTCTGGTTGTTCTTTTTCCAAATCAGAGTCTGTGTTCCTAATTTTTTTTTGCAACTCTGATACCATTAAGGTAAACCTAATACTTCTTTTTCATTATAGAATGCCATACACATAATATAATAAGAATCTATTCGGAGGGGGTGGAGTGATAGTGCAGTGGTATAGTATGATTTTGCCTTGCACATGGCTTACCTAGGATGAAATTTGTTTTGATTCCCGGGGTCCCATATGGTCCCCCAAGCCAGGAGCAATTTATGAGCACATAGCCAGGAGTAACCCCTGAACATCACCAGGTGTGGCCAAAAAAAAAACCCAAAAAACCAAACAACAACAAAAATTCTTATTTGGGGAGTTCCATTTGAAACTTTTAGATTTCAAAACATGCTTTAGCATTCAATGCAGATAAAACTTTATTCCAACCACAATAAT
>PVKC010022899.1:0-17509 GCA_004027635.1 Crocidura indochinensis
TACTAAACATGTGTAAGAAGTTCACCCTCTACTAGCCAATGCCAAATTTAGGAAAGCAAACTGAACAACTGTACAGTGTGGAGACAGAATAACAGATTATAGCGAAGTGTTAATAACTAGGATATACAAGTCATTCATGAAGTTCATCTTATAATGGTCTCATATAATGTATTCAGTGGTTCTTTGGAAGAGAGTAAGGAGTGAGCTGAGAGTAGTGGGATATTTTTAGTTAACTTTAAAAAACTGGTGTAGCTATGATTTATGTCCATATCTGTAGGGAATTGTACTAAATTCAGAAGATTCCAATGAACAGGTCACCACTCACCACAATTTCTACTCCCTGGATCCCAAAGTTCAGGGATCAAACTGACTTAGAAAAATATTCAGATAAATTGTTTACAGATAGCTATTGCTATACTTATTGAGACTTAGAATCCAGATGGATACAAATAATGCTGTCTATTTGCACCTAGACTTCCCTCTGCAAAATCTTCATGTCTCATTTCTGGAAATAATTGGATTGCAATAGAAATGAAGGATTTTTGTGGCTTTAATACCATTTGGGGGAAATTTGGGGGGGGTTTTGGGGGCCAAACCTAACTATGCTCAGGGCTTAGTTTTAGTTCTGCTCAGGTGACATTCAGAAGGGAACCAGGCCAACCACATACAAGGAAATTGTCCTGCCTGCTGAATTATTTGTTTGGCTCCAACACTAATTCTTTTGTGATTCATTTTGTCATTGCATGCCATGCCCACAATCAAAAACTTGAAAGTAGTGCAACAGTTAAGACTTTTTGCTATTTTAAATTTTAATCACTAACAATAAACTAATAATTCTGTTTGATTTCTCCAAAAGTCATTCAGAGAGGGCAAGATAGATAGTACAGGGGTTAAGGTGTTCATTGACAGTCAACCCTATCAACCCCAACACTGCCTGTATAGGTCTCCAAAGTACCTCCTAAGTAATTATTTTTTTATTAATATTTTTATTTAAACACCTTGATTACAAATATGATTGTAGTTGGGTTTCAGTCATATAAACAACACCCCTCTTCACCAGTGCAACATTCCTACCACCAATGTCCCAAATCTCCCTCCTCCCCATCCCACCCCACCTGTACTCTAGAAAGGCTTTCCAGTTCCCTCATTCATTCACATTGTTATGGTAGTTCTCAATGTAGTTATTTCTCTAATTACACTCATCACCCTTTGTGGTGAGCTTCATGTCATGGGCTGGACCTTCCAGCACTCCTCTCTTTTGTCTCTGGAAATTACTGAAAAATGTATTTTATTTTTTCTTAAAACCCATAGATGAGTGACACTACTGTGCATCTATCTCTCTCCCTCTGACTTATTTCACTCAGCATAATAGATTCCATGCACATCCATGTATAGGAAAATTTCATGACTTCATCTCTCCTGATGGCTGCATAATATTCCATTGTATATATACCACAGTTTCTTTAGCCATTCATCTGGTGAAGGGCATCTTGGTTGTTTCCAGAGTCTGGCAATTGTAAAAAGTGCTGTACTGAAAATAGGTGTGAGGAAGGGATTTTTGTATTGTACTTTTATGTTCCTAGGGTATATCCCTAGGAGTGGTATAGCTGGATCGTATGGAAGCTCAATTTCCAGGTTTTAGAGGAATCTTCATATCATTTTTCATAAAGATTGGACTACACAGCATCCCCACCAGCAGTGAATAAGAGTTCCTTTCTCTCCATATCCCTGCCAGCACTGCTTGTTCTCATTCTTTGTGATGTGTGCCAATCTCTGTGGTGTGAGATGGTCTGTCTATTCCAATACCATGTTGTTTTGATAACTATTGCTTTGTAATACAATTTATAGTACAGTTTAAAATTGGGGAAAGTAATGCCTCCCATATTCCTTTTCCCGAGAATTGCTTTAGCTAAAGGAGGGTGTTTATTGTTCCAAATGAATTTCAGACGTGTTTGATCCACTTCTTTAAGGAATGCCATGAGTATCTTTAGAGGGATCACATTAAATCTGTACAGTGCTTTGAGAAGTGTTGCCATTTTAATGTTAATTCTGCCAATCCATGCTCAGGGTACGTGTTTCCATTTCCACGTGTCCTCTCTTATTTCTTGGAGCAGGGTTTTATAGTTTTCTTTGTATAGGTCCTTTATATCTTTAGTCAAGTTGACTCCAAGATATTTGAGTTTGTGTGGCACTGTGAATGGGGTTGTTTTCTTATTGTCCATTATTTTCCTATCATTATTGGTGTGTAAAAAGACAATGTAATTCTTGAGCAATTCATCACTCCCCACCCCCCAAAAAACCTCACAAAAATAAGTAGAAATGATAGCATGCCCAACTTCCTCCTAAAAACATAAAAATAATTTCAGGACCATTCACAATGCCCAGGAAGAATCATATAGGACCATAAAATGAACATATGTCCTTAGTGATGAGTGATGTAATCACTTAGTATACTGTATTATTTACTAAAACAGAAAACTATACCAAAATAGGACTCAATCTCTATCTAGCATGCAATTGAATTCAATGAATATAATATTTAGTTGTTTAATTGTTTGTTTAAGTTGTTTAATTTATGATCAGGCTAGAATCTAGAAAACACTGGTACAGAACTTTCTGATCTTTTATAAGAAGTTAATACATATGTGTATAAGCATACATGTGTGTATATTCACATTTGCTCTAAAAGAAAAGGAAAAAAATCAAGGTGAACTAAATAGTCTAATTCAATGCATTAGGATTACTAATGTATTAAAATGTAGGTATTTGTGCATGTTGATTGTGCATTTTTGAGACATGTTTTTATGTTATATTATGAAAATTGCTTTAAAATGTTAAAAAGTAAACAAATATTTGCAGAGTTCATTAAGTATCTCCATGAAATTTCTGCAGACCAGTTTCTGCAGACCATTGATTTAAGCTTTGAGGTTAAAACATAAATCTAAAAGCAGTTATTCGGCACTCCTACTGCTTCAGAGCATCATATCATTACCAAATGTTAGACCAAAGCAGATACCATTCCTCATCATCCAAAAGCAATGAAGCTGAGAATCAAAACTGTAAAAAGTATTTTTATGATTCTCCAGTGTGTTAGAGTCCAGAACCCAAATTTAACATAAAACATTCACATCTCAATGCTGTTCACTAATTCATTCAACAATATTTACACAGCACCTTCTATGTGCCAACACTAGACTTGAGATACATCAATGAAGAAAATCCACTATGTGGAGCTTACAGTTTGGTAGGGGACAAGGTCAGCAACACAAATAAGAAACAAAAGTAAGTGACTTTATTATAAGATAATCAGTGCAAAGAGAAAAATTAAGACTAGGGTCAAAGGAACTAGAACACAGTGGAAAAGGAGTGCTGGGACATTAATAAAATGTCAGAGTGGGGAAGAGGTGGAAGTAGAGCAGGAATATGAAGGAGGTGAGAGAGAATCCCACTGATGTTTCAAGGCCAACTCCAAGGACAGATCACTGGCTCAGAAATGATGGTGTAGGGTTTAGAAGTGTGCGAGCAAACCTCCAGGCAATTCTGCTGCAGCATACAAAGGCCTGAGAACATCATTAGAGTAAAGGTCTGGAAATTCTATAGAAACAGGAGAAATCAGGTATGAGAAGCTGAAAGAGGCCAAAAGCAGCCAGAGCTTATAGAGCTTCCAGGACAACTAAGTCCATGACTTCCTACAAGAGAAGGACTCCCAGGAAAGGAGTACTCGAAAAAAGGGAGTCAATGGGTCTGAGTTTATATTTTAAAACAGTGCTTGTCTACCAGAGGCTATATGACCTCCTATCAGCCCCTCGCCCTTCAGATATTCAAAGGGGTTACAAGTGAAAACCATATAAATGAAGGTCCACCGAATGAGACGAGAGGGGTGAGCCTGTGGGAAAAGGAGGGATATAGAAAGAAAATAAGGTGGGAAGAGGGCCACAATCAGGAAAAGATTGATAAATACCACTTTAGGAGACTTAACATAACAATTAAAATAAAAAGGTCCGAAGCCAGAGAGATAGCATGGAGGTAGGGCATTTGCATTTTGTGCGAAGGGACAGTGGTTCAAATCCTGGCATCCCATATGGTCTCCTGAGCCTGCCAGGAGCGATTTCTGAGTGTAGAGGCAGGAGTAAACCTTGAGCATTGCCGGATGTCACCCAAAAACCAAATAAATAAATAAATAAATGCTGCAGAGCTTGGCAATTGAGTAGTGAAGCTGTGCCATGTCAAAGTGGTGATTGTGGGTGGTGGATACAGCTGGTGGGGTTTTGGTCAGATGGGAACTTGGCATGCCCTCTCCTCAGGTGACTGGATTTTATCTGTGCAGTTGTTGTATCCATGATTTTTCATGGCTTGGTAAACAACTTTTTAGAGAACAGAAAGTCTATGAAGCTGACTGAAAACAGATATAGTGACTGCATTTGTAGGGTGTGGTTTTGGCTTCCAGGACTTTTGGAGTACTAGAAGGCAGGTGGAGGGTAAGAGTGTCTGCACTCACTCCAAAAGAGTTCTGGGCTTCATCACTCAACTTCATAGAACTCTGAAGAGATGCTAAGCCAATCAAAATTCCAAATATGCCAGTATTTGGGCTGACATCTCCAGGAATTTTTTGGAGTGAATGCAGTTACCTACCCCTTGCTCCCTGTAGTCTTATTAATTCCAAAGTCCTGGCAGCTGAAATGATATCCCACAAACGCAGTATCAACCACAGATCTCGGAACTCCTGGGCCATGTGCCACACAACATCTCCAATTTTTTTCAATACTGTCATCCCAGTAGGAACATATGAATTTAGACATTAACATGCATTCAAAGCTACCTAACAGTCAGATATAAAACTAGTACAGAAAAGCGTTGAGCAACAAATTGCTTAGTAAACAGTTTGATAATATTATAATAACCTCACTGTGAGATACGTTAATTTTCTTATTATTGTACTTAAAAAATAATTTCATTCTACTTACTTGTAAACAAGCAATACAAAATATATTAATGTGTGCCTGCCAAGAAAGTAGGCTTGGAAAAAGATGGAAATCCAGGGACAATGGTGGAGGAAATTTTACATTGGTAGTGGGATTGGTCTTGGCACAAATGTATTATGAGCAACTATGTAATACATTGTCATTTAAAAAAGTAATTTATTAAAAAGTATTATGCCTAAACCTTTTTCAGTTATATAAATTATAAAATTATCTTATGACTAGAATCGGAGAGATAGCACAGAGGTAAGGCATTTGCCTTGCAAGTGGCCAACCCATGACCAACAGTGATTTGAATCCTGGCATCCCATATGGTCCCCAAGCCTGCCAGAAGTGACTTCTGAGCACAGAGCCAGAAGTAACCCCTGAGAGACACAAGGTGTGACCTCCCAAAAATTATTGTATGACTAAAATTTTTTAAAAGAGGTTCACTATGGTTGTGTGGTGTAAAAGTGTTACACTCAGCACAGGAAAGTGGGGTAGTGTTGCCTGGAAAACACTGAGAAAAAGTGTTCTTCTCCACATGATCAAGGATCTCTGGTTTCTGGTGCTGGAATTTTCCATAGTACAAGTGCTGCATTCTCACACCCCACTTCTGTGCCTGCCTTCTCCCAAGTAACCTGGTTGATTGCTTTATGGGGGGGGGACACACCCACTGATGCTCAGGAGTCAGCTCTGGTGGTGCTCTTGAGACCATATGTAGCCCTAGAGATTCTAACCAAGGTTGGCTGAAGCAGCCATATGCAAGGTAATGCCTTACCTTCTGCTATCTCTCTGGTCCACTACAGCTAATGTTAAGCAGCCAACATGGCTCAGTGAACATGTTATAAATAGGTGGCTATAAGAAAAGATGAAATTATACAACTTGCTGTTACATGAATGAATGTGGAGATTAACATGTTGAGAGAAGTCAGGAAAGGAAAAGGCGCAGAATGATCATGTGTGTGATGTAAAAAAGCATGGTCAGGGAATACCAAATGTCCAGAGGCAACAGAAACTGATACTTGATCTACAGTAGAAAGCATACCACAGAGGAGGGATGGGTAGATTACAATGGTAGGGAATCCTGGGAAAGAAATGAACACTCTGGGGGAGGTAAAGGATTGTATTATTCATGAAACCCTACATTTCATAATATTTTAAGCCATGGTGAATAAAATAAATTATTTTTAAAAAAGAGAAATGGTTACCATGACAAAATTAAGCTCAACTGTTGGTTCTTCCATGGATAACATTTGAAAATTAATAGGTCTGATAAAAGGGATCAATATATAAGATATATAAGGCACTGGTAGAGCTGAGCAAGAAAAAAAAAATCCAACTTCATTACAAATGGGAAGAAGAAATGAACATACACTTCATTAAAGAAATACAGATGGTCAAAAGACACATAAAAATGCTGCACATCACTAATCATCAAGGAGAAGCAAATCAAAACAGCAGTGAGATCTGGCACATATCACAAAGAACAAGAACAACCAGTGCTGGCGTGAATGTGGGGAGAAAGGGACTCTCCTTCACTATTGGTGGGAATGTTGACTCATATAGCCTTTTTGGAAAACAATATGTATATTCCTGGAGAGAACAGAGAAAAGAGGAGGGGAGGGGAGGGGAGAGGAGAGGGAGAAGAAAAATGTCTTCTCAGAGGAGGGTGGGAGGGAAATTGTGGACATTAGTGGCAGACAGGAAATAAGCACTGGTAAAAGGTGTTGCACATTGTATGGTTGAAACTCAATCATAAACAACTTTGCAATTGTGAAAAAAAAACTATCACAAACAACCTTATTACCACGATGTTCAAATGAAGTAATTAACTTTTTGAAAAAATCTAGAAACTGAGATTCCATATGAACCAGCAATACCATTCCTAGGAATATATTTTTGGGGCCAAAAAACACACTGCAGAAATGGCACCAGCTAGCCTATGTTCAATGCAGCCTTATTCACAATAGCCAAAATCTAGAAACAACCCAAGTACCCGAGAACATATGAGTGAATAAACCAGAACATTTACACAATGGAATACTAGCTGTAAGTAAAATCAACATAATGAAATGTGTTTGTACATGGATGAATCTGGAGAGTATTATGCTGAGTGAAATGAATTAGTGGGAGAGGTGGAGGAGGAGGAAGGGAGGAAGGAGAAAGGAGATAAGATGGGGAGGAGAGAGGGAAAGAAGGAGAGGGAGGAGAAGTTAGAGGAGGAGGAAGAGGAGGTTAAGGTCTGCCCCAGACACAGGGAGGGTATAGGCTAGGAGGAGGGAAGTAAAAACACTAGGTACATTGACGGCAAGAAATGTGCACTGACAAAGGGTAATGCACATCATAGAACTGAAACACATCATGAACAACTTTGTAAATGTGAAAAAAAAAACCCAACTTTTATAAACAATCTTGTAATCACAGTGTTTAAATAAAGTACTTTAAATAACATTTTTAAGAAAGTAATGGGTATCTCTTCTGGCTACATTCAGCAGTCTTCACACACGAATCACTCCAGCACCACCAGCTCCTGCACTGTGCTACCCATTCCAGGTAGATCAATTGCTGACTGACCACTCCAAGGGCCTTTCCAGAACAGGGGTGGGCAGGTTCCCATCCCTTCTGGTTGATTCTGGCAGCCTTCACACCCAAATCACCTGGCAATTAATTACCAAAACTGGCATTTATTTATTTTCTGATAATTACATTTATCATTCTTTTAAGTTTTCTTGGAGCAAGAAATATGATAAATTTGTTATTAAGAGGATAGTGTGGGGATGGTGGAAAACTGAATGAATATCACACTGCTGGTTGGACTGGTGTTGAAACATTTCATGCCTGAAACAACTATATTATGAATAACTTCTTAAATTATAATGTTCTAGTAAATATAAATTTAAAAAATTATTTGGTTATCACAAAAATACAAAGTTATCCATAACTTTTCAGGTTTCAGGTTTACTATGTATTGTCACCCATTCCTTCAACAGTGTCCTATCAGCACCACCACCACACCCAGCTCCTTGTGTCTCATCTACTCTTCTGCCTCTATGAGGGGTGCTTGCTTTTTGCTTAAGATAAGTTTTGAACTGTGGGTTACAGAACTGTTATTGATAAGGTTGGATACATACTACTTTAACACTTTTCATCACCCGTCCCTCCTATAAATTTTTTTTTAAAAGTAATGGGTAATGTGGCAAATCTGACTGAAAGTGTTGATGCTTTCAGAAATTTATATAAAGGTATTGACTGCATCTTAATTCCTTTGATGATAGCATAAGGACATCATATTAAGTTCATTTTTAAAGATTAGCAACTGGAAGAGACAGAGGGGACCTGTCACCTTTGTGTGTTTCTCTACTCTTCTGAACCTCTCTGAGAGGGTCAAGGGCCCAGCAAGGGGCCGGAGAGATAGCATGAAGGTAATACGTGTGCCTTGCATGCAGAAGAATGATGGTTCAAATCCCAGCATCCCATATGGTTCCCTAAGCCTGCCAGGAGCGATTTTTGAGCACAGAGTCAGGAGTAACCCCTGAACGCTGCTGAGTGTGACCTAAAAACAAAAACAAAAAAAAGGAGGAGCCCAGCAAAAACTCTCTTCTAGAGGTGCCCAAGCCAAAAGGCCAAGAAAGACTGAGTGTCTAAAAACCAGCTACCAGAGGTGTCCTGGCAGAAAGGCAGATCCTTTGTCTGTAAAGAGAGATGGGAGGGGTTTGCCCCTGCTGTGAGATTACCAACTGGGAGAGACAGAGGGGAACAGTTACTTTTGTGTATTCTCTACTCTTCTGTCTCCTGAACTTCTCCTGGGAGGGTCAAGAAGGGACCAGCAAAAACTCTCTCCTAGAGTCTCCAGAAGGGCATGGCCGCTCCACTTTGTGGCCTCATGCTCTTCCTAACTAATGAACCCCACCATAAAACACAGAAAAAAATCACACTACAAGCGTGACAATGGGAAAACCTCGCAGGCAAAAACCATGCACAGAGAATGAAGATGATAGCTCTGATGACCGAAAAAATACCAACCATCCGATTAGTCTCTCAGATAAGGGGTTTAGAATAGAAATATGGAGGATCCTCATGGAAATCAAAGAAAACATACCTCTAGCTGAATAGAACACAAAGATAGAAATCAGAAAACTTCAAATTGAAATAACAGATCTGAAAAACACAATAGCTCAATGGAAAGCATTTCCAACAGGGTAACAGTAGATGACAGAATCAGTGAACTGGAAGATGAAATGGAGAACAATTCCATACAGCAGAAGAGATTGGAAAAGAACCTTAATTGATAAACTCAACAGAAACAACATAAGAATCATTGGAGTCCAAGAGGACCAGGAAGGGAATCCCCAGGAAGAGTCAACACTCAAAAACATCACCACAGAGAAACTCCCAGAGCTAAAGACTGCATGTAATCAAATCCAGCTAAGAGAGACCCAAAGGAAAACACCCCAAGACACATCCTAGTCACAATAATGAATCCTACAGATAGAGATAGAATACTAAAAGCATCAAGATCAAAAAGGGAAATTACATTCAAAGGAGCATCCTTAAGATTTACAGCAGACATGCCACAAGAAACTCTCAAGGTCAGAAGACAGTGGTGGAATATTGTGACAAAACTGAAAGAAATGGAGGCTTCATCTAGAATACTGCACCCAGCCTGACTTATGTTTGAAGGAAGGATACATAGCTTCACGGATAAGCAACAGCTCTGAAACTTTACAGATACAAAACCAGTCTTAAAGGAACAACTCAAAGGTCTACATTAAGACAAGACAGACCAACAGACATGCCAAACTTATACACAAAGATACATTAAAACCCATGACAATCATCTCCCTCAATGTCAATGGTCTAAATGTACAAGTTAAGAGACACAGATCAAAAAGATGTATCCAACCTTCTGCTGCCTACAAGAAAACACCTGAATAATCAGAACAAACATAGACTCAAAATCAGACTGGAGGAAAACCATCCAAGCAAGCAACACCCTTAAAAAAGCTGGAGTGGTCATATTAATATCAGATGACACAAACTTTAGACTCAGAAAAGTTGGAGGGGAAAGATGGACACTTTGTACTAACCAAGGAATGTGTGCAACAGGAAGAAATCACACTACTAAACATATATACACCCAATGAGAGATCAGCAAAATATCTAATACAATTATTGACAAATTTGAAAGAGGATATCAATAATAACACAATAAATATGGGAGACCTCAACACTGTCCTGTCAAACTTGATAGGTCAACCAAACTGAAACCCAATAAAAATATACTAGCCATGAAAAGAGAAATGGAAGAAAGAGGCCTAAGATATATATATATATGTAAGATATATATATATATATATATATATATATATATATATATGTAAGATATATATATATAAAACACTTAATTTCCCAGAAACCTGGATACACATTCTTCGTCAATGTACACGGGTCATTCTCCAAGATAGATCACATGTTGGCACATAAAACATACCTCGATAAAATCAAGAGGATAGAAATTTTGCAGGCTACCTTCATAGACCACAGGGCTCTGAAATTAGATGTGAACTACAAAGGGATACAGAAGAACTTTAACAACTGGAAATTAAACAGCCTGCTACTGAACAATCAGTGGGTCCAAGATGAAATCAAAGAGGAAATCAAAACTTTCCTGAAAACAAATGACAATGAAGACACAAACTATCACAACCTATGGGACACAGCAAAAGCAGTACTGAGAGGAAAATGTATAGCCTTGCAAGCACACGTCAGGAAGGAAGACGGGGCATACCTCAATAGCCTAATGACGCAGCTTATAAAATTAGAAAATGATCAACAAAAGAAACCAAAAATAGGGAGACTGAAGGAAATAACAAAGCTGAGAGCAGAAATCAATGAAGTGGAAACCCAAAAAAACAATTCGAAAGACCAACAAAAGCAGAAGTTGGTTCTTTGAAAAAGTAAACAAGATTGATAGACCATTGGCATAACTAATAAAGAGAGAAACCTGATAACCCGTATTAGAAATGAAAAGGGGGAGGTCACAACAGATATTGCAGAGATTCAAAGGATAATCAGAGACTACTTTGAGAAACTCCATGCCACCAAACATGAGAACCTGGAAGAAATGAATACATTCTGGACTCTTATAACCTTCCATGGTTGAATAAGGAGGATATTACATATCTAAACATCCCCATCACAACTGAGGAAATTAAAACAGTAATCAAATGTCTGCCCAAAAACAAAAGCCCTGGCCCAGATGGATTCACTAATGAATTCTTTCAAACCTTTTAAGAGGAATTATTACGAATCTTGACCAGGCTCTCATGAAACTGAAAAAACGAGAACACTTCCAAATAACTTTTATGAAGCCAACATCACCTTGATACCCAAACCAGACAGAGATAGATGCTGCCAGGAAAGAAAATGATAGACCAATATTCCTGAGGAGCACAGATGAAAAGATCCTCAAAATATCCTGGCAAATAGGATCCAATGCCTCATCAAGAAGATCATTCACTATGATCAAGTAGGCTTTATCCTAGGAATGCAAGGATGGTGGGGGGAGAGGGAGATTTGGGTCATTATTGATGGGAATGTTGCACTAGTGAAGGGGGGTGTTCTTTACATGACTGAAACCTAACTACAATAATATTTGTAATCAACTTGTCTAAATAAAGATATAAAAAAGGAAAATTAAATAATTAAATTAAATAATTAATTAATTTAAAAAATTAAATAATGTGACAACTACCAAACTTTGTGAAATGCTTGCCAAAAAAAAGTTCATTTTTAAAGACATATGTGGGGTCCGGGAGATAGCATGGAGGTAAGGCGTTTGCCTTTCATGCAAAAGGTCATCTGTTCGAATCCCAGTGCCCCATATGGTCCCCCGTGCCTGCCAGGAGCAATTTCTGAGCATGGAGCCAGGAGTAACCCCTGAACATTGCCGGGTGTGACCCAAAAACCAAAAACCAAAAAAAAAAAAAAAGACATATGTATAATTAGCAAGTTAGTGGATATAGTGCTTGTGACAAACCTGGGTTCAATATCCAACATCTAATACTGTCCTCTGAGTCTGCTAGAATTGATTCCTGAGTGCAGAGCCAGTAGTAACACCTGAACTGCAGGGTATGGTCCAAACAGCAAAGCAAAATAAAACTAAAATAACCCAAAACCAAACAACAAGAAAACTCCCAAATCCTATTAGCAATTCATTCTAATTTCTTTCGTTCACCATTTCTGTAGCTTTATGGGGTTCATAAATAGTGCCTGTTCTGTTCTCCAATAATTACTATTTGCACTCTCTAAGTTGTACAGCATCTGGTGCTGTCAGGAAGGATATTTAGGGCTGCTCCAGATATGCATAGAAACGATGGGCAGGTCACCCAGCAGTGATTTGTCACCAGAACAAAAGTTCCGTAGTTATCAGAAGATAAAATAAAGTTTGCAACAGGCATTTATTATTTTGATCTGACACTGAGAAATTTCCTTAGCCTACTGCAACAATCCTGTTTCTGTCACGAGAGTCGCATGTAGTTGGTTAAAAATAAGTTTTCAAGCACAGCACCTTCTTGAACAACAACAACAACAAAAAAAAACACTGGAGGAACTTTTGGTAAACAGGAGCATAGGCTTCTCTCAGGAATTTGCTCCACATGGCGCCCAGTCTAGTCACCCAGCTCAGTACCCCACACACACAGACCCCAGCGGGCCAGATCAGCAAATGTATACCGACCCAAACTCCTATAAAACAATGGGGTCTTTCAGGCCTTACATTCTTGTAAAGAAACATGCTAAACGTCATGGGAAAAATTAGGAAATATTGGAGGAAAACAGCTCACAAAATGCAGGGTGGAACCACTTGCTCACAAGTTCTAATTCTTGAACAAAGAGAAACAACTGTGACAGCTCCCCTGCTGGCTCTGGCCCTTCCATTTCAAAAGGAGGCATCCTAACACCCTTTTCTTTTCTGGGAGATTAAGACAGCAAGAAGTAGACAAGGCAGCAGAATGAGAAATTTTAAATCTAAAAGAAGCAGAGTTAGCTTCAAAAGCCTATCCTCAATAAAAAAGTATAATACCAAACCCCACTAGAAGCCTTGCTGATAATATTACAGACCAACTGGACTTGAAAAGTTAAAGAAACTCTTTCTAAGGTATCAATCCCCCCTCTTCCAAAGTATTCTTGCTAATAAATCTCAAACATTACAAACCTCAGCAATGTTTCCTTCCTCATCACGTTAGTAGTTGACATCTTTCCCACCAGCTTATCCAGTAGAACTGGATAAGCTCTAGCCTTTGCTAAACATTGTTCCAAAAGCAAATCGCCCACCAAGTCAACACACCTGATTCTTAACAATTTTAGATTTCCTAAAATATTTATAACTGATCTACTACTATATGATCCAGCAATTTCACTCCCTAAAGAACTAAAATACCTAAAAAATACTAACTTGAAAAGGCATAAGTCCACTTATGTTCATTGCACTGATATTTTTAATAGTCAGGACCTGAAAACAACCAAAAGCCCAAGTACACACATATGTGTGTGTGTGTGTGTGTGTGATACATACAAAACTGTTGCCTTTGTAATAGCATGCATGAAACCACAGTGGTTAATGCTAAGCAAAATAAATTCAAGGAAAAAGACAAATAGCAGATAATTTATTTGTGTGGTGTTAAATGAAACAAGAAATACTAAGGACAATGGCTAATGGCTCTTCCCAGAGAACTAAGGTTACCAAGAAAGAGGCAGATGCTGAAAGGGTTCAACAGAGGGTAATGCAAAAATATATTCACAGTTTGGTTATGCCATGGTGTGGTAATACTATATCCTGAAGACATGTATCTATACTCTTGTAAACCATTATAATATTGTCCCCAACGCACATATATAGGTTTAAAACCTCATAACAGATGCAAAACAAGTTCTAAATTATAACGTTGCCAACTTTTAATTTTTATTGCAAATGTGCAAGTACGTCTATCCTTCTGTTTCAATAAATTTTATACTAAAATTCTATTTTTCTCAGATATGATAATCTGACTTTTCTAAACTCTTTGAGTATAAGGTCTAAATCCATTCTTCCTATGTGATGCTCATTTTCTACCATATCATTATTTATAAGTAATTGTCAACTGTTAAGCACTAGAGCTATGTCAGCACTGTCTTCCAACTGTGAAACTGATAGCCAGACATTTCAGGAAAAGAAATATGTTTCTTTTTTCTTTTTTTGGGGGGGGGTCACACCCAGCAGTGCTCAGGGGTTACTCCTGACTCCACATTCAGAAATCACTCCTGGCAGGCATGGGGGACCATACGGGATGCCAGGATTTGAATCGATGACCTTCGTCATGAAAGGCAAATGCCTTACCTCCATGCTATCTCTCCAGCCCCAGGAATATGTTTCTTATTATAAAGCATTATGCAAGTTTTTAATTTGCTCTTGTAATAAAAGAGCAATGTGGATTTTAGGCTATTTAAATGGTAAAAAAAATTAAAAAAAAAGCAGAGCAAATTCGAAAATTCAATGAGGGTAAGAAAAATTCATAAAGATACCCCACAGACATGTCATCTGCATCTAAGAGTCAAAGAAGTAGAAGAAAAATCTTTGGGGGGAAACTCTTTTGTCAGGGAAGTTAATTCCAATTAGGTAGTGAACTGAATAAATTAAATGCAGATTAGTTGTGCCAGCAAAGATTCAAAAGAGGACATACTATCAGAGGGTAAAAAATGAATTGAGCCCACAGAAATTATTCTACCATCCTCACACCCATACACTTATACACAAAGTTCTTAAACAATAGATTGAAACTTTACTGTGTATCAGAACTCCATGCACAGCTTTAAAAATCTCCATCTCCCAGGACAATTTCCATTCAATAAAACTAGAATTCACAAACTAAGGGAGCTTATAGCTTTTAAAGCTTCTCAGTGATTCCAATGAGCAGCAAGATTTTGACATCACTGTCCAAGATGTGACTGGTAGCAGATTATGCTTGCAGGGGTCTCAAACTCGTGGCCCGCGGGCCGTTTCTTGCCCTCCATACAACATTTTGTGGCCCTGCCCTAGAGGAATCTTTTTTTGTTTTGTTTTGTTTTAGCTGTTTGGGTCACACACCCCCTATGTTCAAGGCTTACTACTGACTTTGCACTCAAGGATCACCCCGATTTTGCCTCCTGCGACCCGGAGGTAAATTGAGTTTGAAACCCCTGGGAGAAAAGAGTACAGTCAAGTTAACTCAGACACTTTTAAAAAGGAAGTCACTATTTTGGTTGAATAAGAGCACTATCAGAACTGCAAAGTTCTGAAAAGACTATTTAAACTTGCAAATTTAGGATGTAGGCTACAAAAGATAACTAGGCATAATGTTATGAGCCCTGATAACAACAGTGAAAATTTAGAATGTTGCCCACAGTGCCACCAAGGTACTCAACTTTTAATAAGCAGCCCAGGCAGAATAGAGATCAGAGGCACAGCAATTGCCTTGCAGATCTGAAGTCCTCCCTAGGTTCAGTTTCTTTCACTGCTAAAACAAAACAAATCAAATCACAGAATGAGCATTCTGGATGCTGATCATCAGGCTGTGGTACTCCAGACAAGTCCCCATTTGCTTCATTCCAGTGCTTCCTCTTAAGGTCCAACCCCAACTCTTTGGAAATCTAGCAAGACCTGTTATGGTTACAGGTTCAGAGACTGAATAGTTTAATCTTGGCCCATGCTCTGTTTCACAGAATAGAAAACAGACTTAAATTTTATTTGCTTTATGATGGTGCAAATGCATATTCACTTTAGAGTATTGAATTAAAGCATTCTATTTTCACTTTTAGCATAGTGTTTAATAAATTACCTGAAACATTCAACACAGGCTTTGTGTTAGATGGCTTTTACCAACCTGTAGGTGAATGTCATTGTATTAAGTATGTCTAAGGCAGGGTTTGCTAGACTGTGATGTTCAGTATGCTATGATGTTAAATGCATTTTGGAGCTGATACATTCAATTTAGCTGAGAGATGATCTGGGCATAATGCCACAAAAAAAAAAAAAACTGAGGCAAGTCCATGTTTTATAAAATTCCCAGATAAATACTAGGCCTTATGAATGTGGCAACCACCAGTAGAGAGATTATGAGAAGATGGTTTGTGGTTGTTACCACTTGGATTCAAGTCCCCTCTCCACTAGTTGGTTACTAGGTATGGCTCAGTCTTCTTATTTATGAAAACAGAGCAATAGACAGCATTCCCTTTGCTGTGATTTAACCAAAAATCTATTTAGCTCATTAGATAATTGCAAAGACTTAGCAGAATATACAGCAAATGCTCAAGTACATTCATGCATATACCCCGTAGAGCATATGCATGTGTGTACTTATATAAGGATTGCAGTGGAAATAATGTAACTGAAGAGATTGCACAGTGGGTAGGGTATATATCTTGCAGTCACCTTGACCTGGGTTTGATCCTCATCACCTCTTATAGTCAACCAAGCCCTAACAGGAATGATTCCTAAGCACAGAGCAAGAAATAAGCCCTAAATACTGCCAACTGTGGCCACAAAGCAAAATAATAATGATAAAAACAATATAGTGCTGAGTACTGACTGTCTCCACATTAAACTGTTCAGTAAGTGTCAGCAAAATTGATGCTAATGATAGCAGTAATGGATGCACTAGAGCTGACAGTCTAAGATTTCACTCTCTTCTCATTGCATGGAACCTTTGCTTTAGAAAACCATAGTTATAAACTTAAGAATGATGGAGTGGGAATAAATTTCTTTTCCTTTCTCAATTATAAGAGGCCCTACTAGCCTCTTTGCAGAAGGATACTTCTGCAAAGTCATGGTGGAAATGTGGACTTTACAGTGAATAAGAAAAAAATTTGGAGAACTAGTCCTGTGTCTTAGGATGATGACTAGCAGAACCTGAAAGCCAGAGGAAACTCACCCCTCATTTCCAAGGAGGAATCCTGTCAGAATTCAAATGTATTTTGTCCAAGATTACATTGTCAGACCAGATCAAAGCTCTTTAGTTTCCAGCTTTCATCCTTGATCACTGCAGGGTAAGGAACAAGTGAGAGAGAATCTCAACAGAGAGGTGGAGTGCTACTGGTGACCAAGATCAATGTGATGGGTGAGGGGTGAGGTGCTCTACTTTCTAATTGCTTCCTTCCTCACTCTGCTCCATTCCCTCCTCTCCTCTAAATTCCACACCCTGATATTCCTACTGATGGCGGACATACAACTCTAGAAAGCAGCTTTGATTTGCACCCAACCCCTTTTATCCCCTATCATATGTTCAATCTCAATGTTGTAACATAGAACAAATATAAAGAGGGCTTAATTTTGCAACATTTTACTTACATATAAGTATTTGTGGGTACATATAGATGAAAGGGATATATACTTGCATATTTTTTATCCACTAATCAAGTGTAGGAAATCTTACTTTTTAGCTGCTGAGTCTTAGATTACATCATATGAATATTTTCACTGATAAATGTGACCTTGTCTAGGTTCTGCAGAATTTAAGTATATCCTCAAAGTCATT
>PVKC010022900.1:0-17486 GCA_004027635.1 Crocidura indochinensis
GAGACACTGCTTAGATGCAGGCCTGTATTCAAGTTAGATTACTGTATATTTTAGTCACAATACCTCTTACTACTCTTATGTGGCCCTTCTCAATTCCCATTCACCTCTGCTCAGCATTCCTAGTTACCACCCATGTCTTTCCTATAGTTTTTCGTTTCAAGATTATATAAATGGAGCTGTTTAGAGCATAGCTTTGGTGGGTTGGCTTTTTGTCAGCCTAATGCACTCTAGAGTCTCACTTTTATTGTCAAGTCAGATGCCAAGGCACAGATGCCCTATGACTTATAGCATGTGTTGAAGTGTTCACAGAATAATTGGTAGCTTGTTGAATCATTTAAATTCCTCTGAGTTCTTTTCACTTGGAACAGCTTTGAATAAATCAGCAATAAGCCTACATACATAGGTTTTGATGTGAACTTAAGTCATTATTTACCTGACATTGATATTCAGGTGTATCATTGTTGAGTCAGGTGCTAGTTGTAGGTTTACTTTGAATGAAACTGCCAGACTGTCTTGCAGATTAGCTAGACTATTTTACATTCCAACGAGCAATTTTAAAAAAATGACACCTTGTTTTCCTCCATAAATTCATCAAGATTTGGTGTTGTCATGTTGATTTTTTGGTCAATGTCAGAGGCAGAATTTGTGATAAAAACCCACAAGTGCTGGAGCTATAGCACAAAGGTAGGGCATTTGCCTTTCACTTCACCAGCCTGGCATCCCATATGGTCACCTGAGCCTGCCAGGAGCAATTTCTGAGAGCAGAGCCAGGAGTAACCCTGCTTGCCACCAGTAGCCTCCCCCCAAAAAAACTCACAACAATCCTTTAGATTTTATATATTCTATTCCTTTTACATTGCTTGGAAACTAAAAGCAGTTCCATTTTAGTGTCAACTCTCTGGTTTAAATTCAACATCTTATAACTATGTACATCAGAAGAATTAACATTTGGGAATGTGTGGCATGGGGGCCACACCTGTGATACTCAAGGGTTCCTCCTGGCTCTGCATTTAGGAACTATTTCTAGTGCTGTTCAGTGGACCACATGGCTTGCCAGGATGGAAACTGGATCAGCTGCATGCAAGCAAGTGCCCTCCCTGCTACACTATCACTCTGGAACCAAATTAACATTTCTGAATCTCAATTTCCATTTACATAAGCCCTACATCTGTGGGTAAATATACGTATTAAAGAAATAAAGAGCACAGGATAAAATAAGTACTCAATTAAATGTTCATTTCTTTTTACCACCCCATTCCAATTGATCTTTATGATAGTCAAGTATACATGTTCCTTCATCATTTATTTTCACCCCACTTAGAAATTGCTGCAGTTTCTTTGGTAGTTCTATCTCCTTTTAGTTCCAGCAAATATAAATATCTAGTTTATAAGGTCAGTTAAGATGAAGGAACAGAAGCAGAATGGTATTTCCTGCAGAAAAAAATAAGTTTAACTCAGTTCTGCCACCTACAAAATGTGTGAACTTGAATAATTATTGCACATTTCCAGTCAAGTCACTGCTGTTTTATTTCTTGAAGCTTCAGAACTGGGCTGGAGAGAGAGGACATGAGTGAGGGTACTTGTCTTGTATGTAACCCATCAAATCTACTTTAAATTACTGGTATCATATATGGTCTCCTGAGCACTGTCAGAAGTTACTCCTGAGCACAGCCACTAGCATAGCAGCTAAGGCCAAACCCTCACCTCCCAGAAGAAATTGTACTGCACTGAACTGACCTTTTTGTTTTAGTTTTCATTTTTGTTTAGGGGCAGACACACCAACCAATGTTCAGAGGTTACCCCTTACTCTACAAACAGGAACCATTCCTGGCAATAGTCTGAGGAACATGTGGGACATTGGGGATCAAAGCCAGGTTGGCTAAGTATGAGGCAAGGTCCCTACCAGCTGTAATATCACTCTAGTCCCAAAACTGACCTTCCTATTTTGCAAGGATGCTAAATTCAAAAAATAATTAAGAAAAAAACTTGGGGAAGTAATTTGCAAATAGTGAGAGCTGTACAACTACCTAGCAAATAGAGTGTCAAATTATTTCAGTTCACCTAAGGGATTCCTTCATTCTGCTGAAGAATTTCATGCTAAAAAATAATAGGAAGAATCACAATAAGTTTTGAGTCCAGGAAAAATATGTACCTCAAAGAATAGTGTGAAAGAATTTCTCCTAAATTTTTTTTAAAAATTTTTTGTTTGCCTTGCTTTGTATTGTAGAAAAGAACAAATACTCCAGGGCTCTGGAACTACTCCAGGCTTGGTGTCTGAATGGGCAGGGTAGGGGGACACTACCAGCACGCTCATGGGACCAGGAATCAAAGCTGGACCTTCTACATACAAACTGTACTCATTCCTTTGAACTTGCTCTGTCCCCTTGAAGCTCTTTTACAGTTGCTTTATATATCACTTAAGTTATCAAGCATGATTTTACCAACACCTTCACTTCTACTCAACAGTTGTCCTAGTCCCGGTGTGTAGAGCATATAGGATATCCTCCAGGAAGTGGGAAACTCTCGTTACAGAAGAGTTCACAAAGGTCTCCTCCCAAACTTAGTCTTAGGCACTAAGATGTACGCTGGCTTATCTGGTTCAGTTGAATGGAAGTAGATAATATAATCCAATTTTAAAGTAAATGAGCATGTATTTTTGTTTCGTTTTGTTTTTCTGGACACACTTGGCTGTGCTCAGAGTTATTCCTGCCTCTGCACTCAGAAATAGCTCATAGCTTAGGGAACCATATGGGATGCTGGGGATTGAACCCGTGTAAACCCTGGGTCAATTGTATGCAAGGCAAACACCCTACCACTATGCTACCACTCCAGCCCAGGCAAGAATTTTAAAGATTCTTGCAAAATGTTAGCTAAGGGTAATTCAGAAAATATATAACCTCAATGAGAAAATAGACAGGATTTGAAAACTATTCAAATACCCCATGACAGATGAATGTATAGATAAATTTGTGAGAAGCAGGAGCAATAACACAGTGGGTAGGGCACTTGTCTTCTCTGTGATATATATACACATGAAATATTGAAATGAAATATTATACAGTTATAAGAAAAAATTAAACCCTGCAACTTGCCGAATATAATTACAACTGAAGGATATCAAGTAAATCAAAGGAAGAATGACAAATATCAAAAAAATCTCTTTTGCCTATGGAATAGAAAAAGACAAAATAGGGAATTGACAATATTAAACAATGACTAATGCTTGGTACTGCATTACAAAATTGATTGCCAACTAGTGGTATCAAAATGTGGGAGGAGGGGGCTGGAGAGATAGCATGGAGGCAGGGCATTTGCCTTACATGCAGATGAACAATGGTTCAAATCCCAGCATCCCATAGGGTCCACTGAGCCTGCTAGGAACAATTCCTGAGTGTAGAGCCAGGAGGAACCCCTGAGCGCTGCTGAGTGTGACCCAAAAACAAAAAACAAAAAAATGTGGGAGGAGGGACCCGGGAGATAGCATGGAGGTAAGGCATTTGCCTTTCATGCAAAGGGTCATCGGTTCAAATCCCGGTGCCCCATATGGTCCCCCGTGCCTGCCAGGAGCAATTTCTGAGCATGGAGCCAGGAGTGACCCCTGAGCACTGCCGGGTGTGACCCAAAAACCAAAAAAAAAAAAAAATGTGGGAGGAGAGGCCTGAGTGATAGCATAGTGATAGTTTGCCTTGCACACTGTTGACCTAGATTCATTCCTGGGCATCTCATATGATCCTAGAAGCCTGCCAGGAGTAATTTCTGAGTGCAGATTCAGGAGTAACTCCTGCTGCCAGTGTGACCCAAAAACAAACAAAAAAAGGAGTGGTGTGAATGAAAACTAGACAAAAAAAATGACATGACGCCAATAATAGAGAGTCCTGTGCATTTTGATAGTGGTGTAACCTTGTACATCAATGCCATAAACTTTAACACTGCTATGACCATGTCTCCTAACTATATTTTACTTTTATTTGTTTTATTTTGGGGCCACACTCAGTAGCTGAGGGGTTACTTCTGGCTTTGTGCTCAGAAATTACTACTGGTGGGTTCAAGGGACCATATGGGATACCAGGGATCAAACCTGGGTCTGTCCTGGGTCGGTCACATGCAAGACAAATGCCTTACCACTCTGCTACCACTCCAGCCCCTATACTTTGCTTTTAAAGAAAGGAAATGGCAGAACTGATTTCTTCATTCTTCTAGCAAAAAGTGTTACTCAGTCATAAAACAAAACAGAAATTCTAGCAACAGAAGTGGAAAAGTAAATTTACCCAAGGAAATAAATCCAAGAAAATCAATGACCAAAGCTCATTGAAATGTGAATTTGCATCCACTATTAATTATGCTATATCTCACCTTAAAACAGTTTTACAACTGTTAGGCTGGAGAGATAGTACAGGGGGGTTGGTACTTACCTTGTAGTCCCCATCAGTCGGTGTGTTTCATCAAAAAAAAATTTTTATTATTATGTGTTCTCTTACTTTTGTTTTACAGTATGGCTTTTTGTTTATTTTTTGTTTGTTTATTCACTTGTTTGGAAGACACACACTTGGTGGCCCTCAAGACTCAGAGCTTAGGAGTTACTCTGGGCAGTGTTCATGGGGAACCGGTGCTAGGCATCAAACCTGGGCATTTTTTGTTTAAAGCATATACTTTGACCCTTTGAACTCTTTCTCTGGCCCTCTCTATCCCATTGAAAGTGTATTTTTAAAATGTTGCTGTTATTCTTATTGTTGTTGTTGTATTGGGGTCACACCTGGAAATGCTCAGGGATTCAGAAATTACTCCTGGCTCTGCATTCAGAAATTACTCCTAGCAATGCTTGGATGCTGGGTGCTCAGCTGTCTTCAAGGCAAGTAACTTACCTGCTGTACTGTCATCTCTTCAGCCCATGAAGAAGTATGTTTTGTGCATGGCTTTATAACTTTCATAACAAACCAGTAAACTAGTGCAGATAAATAATTGGCACCAAAACTTGTTTACTCTTGTGATACATAAGTAAGAATTTGTTGGTGTCGGGGCACGGGAGATAGCATGGAGGTAAGGCGTTTCTCTTTCATACAAAAGGTCATTGGTTCGAATCCCGTTGCCCCATATGGTCCCCTGTGCCTGCCAGGAGCAATTTCTGAGCATGGAGCCAGGAGTAACTTTTGAGCACTGCCGGGTGTGACCCAAAAAAAAAAAAAAAAAAAGAATTTGTTGGTGTCAATAAAACAATACCCTGATGGAGGATCCTTACAACAATGTTATTTGCTCCAGTTCAGACCTTTTTGTTAGGCAGAGAAGCCCAAAGCACGCATGAAAAACATGGCATGACAGTCTAACAAGTTACTATCACTAAAGTCAACTCCAGGTGTCTTTTCCAGAACTTCTCTTTAAACCAACAAAAAAAAATACTGCCTTGGGGGGCCCGGGAGATAGCATAGAGGTAAGGCGTTTGTCTTTCATGCAAAAGGTCATCTGTTCGAATCCCGGTGCCCCATATGGTTCCCAGTGCCTGCCAGGAGCAATTTCTGAGCATGGAGCTAGGAGTAACCCCTGAGCACTGCCGGGTGTGACCCAAAAACAAACAAACAAACAAACAAAAAATACTGCCTTGGGCTGGAGAAATAACACTGTGGTAGAGTTTGATTCCCAGCATTCCATATGGTCCCCAGAGCCTGTTAGGAGCAATTTCTGAGCACAGAGCTAAGAATAATCCCTGAGCACAGGTATGGCCCCGAAACAAAAACAAACCAAAAAAATATTGCATTGGTCCCATCAGACTGAAGTAGACTCCTCACACAAGACTCCTTGAAGCCCCTGGGTTATCAACAGCCCTTAACTAGTAGCTCTGGGGAAGGCACCAAAGAGTGCAACTTTTTAGGGAGCACTAAGATTATATCCTCAGGAGGCAGGGCTGTAGTACAGCACGTTAGGTGCTTCCTTGGCACTGACTGATCAGAGTTTGATCTCTGACATTTCATATGGTCCCCCCACGCACTCCCATAAGTAATTAAGTGCAGAACCATGAATAACCTCTTAGCATCACCAGATCTCTACATGCAGAGCCAGGAGTAATCCCTAAACTACGGGGTGTGTCCTCAAAATAATCACTTTCAGCCTGAGTTTCTACTCAGAATGTCTTATGTGTCATCTTACCAAATGTTCACCATGACATAGTCTATAGTGTGTAAGAGTTGAGCATCAAATTAAATGATTAATAAGTATAATCCTATATGTATAATATCCCAAGATTACATGCTGAGGATGTATAGTCAAGATTCAGAAAGGATGTCTGACTCCAGAGAACAAGAACTGGATCATGAGTCTAGGACATTTGATATGCATAACCTTCATTTTATTTTTCTGTATCATTATCAACATTCTTTGCAACATACTCAAAATTAGTTTTAAAAAAAATCTGTCTCATAACAAATGTGGTTCTTGCCTCATAGTGGGATGAAATAGTTACCAGATTATAACATTCATCTTGCTATCAACATTGAAATGAATGACAATACTATTTACAGGAATTAATTTTTGCATGCAAATCTTGACATTTTTATCTTGCCAGTGACTGGGGAGACCGCTTTGTGTTTTTGCTGACATGCTGCTGGGCTTAAGCTGTAATGCAATAAAATGATGTTGCCTTTGATTAACTCAATTGATTCTAAGTGTCTAAGTTAAAATGCTAGCTTCCAAGTGAGTGCAGGAAAAATAATGACATGGGGTATGATCCAGTTTTTACCACATATTTTTTTAGTATAATCCTAAATTCTAGTTTTTACCAGATATTTAATCCTGAGGAAACAAAACACACAGGGAGTATTGAATGACTATTCCAATCATTGAAACATGCATTATTCAGAACATCAAGATATATTAGTGCTTTTTAGAAAAGAAAAGGCAGGGCCCGGGAGATAGCATAGAGGTAAGGCATTTGCCTTTCACGCAAAAGATCATCGGTTCGAATTCCGGTGCCCCATATGTTCCCCCGTGCCTGCCTGCCAGGAGCAATTTCTGAGCATGGAGCCAGGAGTAGCCCCTGAGCACTGCCGGGTGTGACCCAAAAGCCAAAAAAAAAAAAAAGCCCAGTAAATGGTGGCTATTCTTAATCTTGTAGCTATGTTTTTAGTATAATGTAGTAAATGGAAAATAGAAGGAAGAAAAATAGGAGGGAAAGAATAGCAATGCCAATAGAGAAACATTTCAAGGGTAAATCACCCTACATGGTATGTATTCTGGCCTGCATATGTTGAGGACATTGAGTTTCTCTTCTTTGAGATCCTCATTGCAAATAGTAGGTCATGATTTTAGAAGTCCTATAATTTACAAAGGGGGCCCTCCCATAACACACAGAATCAAAAGCCACTTGGTTATCTAGGCTATAACAACTTGGATGAACCATTGAGCCTTCTCTTTATAAACACTTCATTAAAAAAAATCACTCCATCTGAAAAAGAAAGATTTCAGCATTTCAACACACCAGCAATGCACCTATAATTTATATATTCTAAGAAATCAAAAATAGTCACTTGATTCAATTCCATAATTTTATTGCTGACATTGTCTTTAGTGGAAAAGCATACAATGCAGAGAATTGAGCAATGTTCAGAAAAGCAAGAAGAATTAATAGGCATAAAAGGAGGCATTCGTTTTTATTTATTAGTAACAGTTAAAATTAGTAACAGTTAAACTTGCCTGATTTATTCTCAAACAGTTCTCTTTCTTTTCTCTTTTTTTTTTCATTTTTTTCTCAGCAAGATAAAACTGAGAGAAACCAATTCATAGGTCAGTTTTATTATTCCAGTTGAAGCCCAATTAAGGAACAAAATGGTTGCTTTTGAACATCAACTGTTATAGAATACATTCATTTAGAAAGAACCAATTTACAGAAGATGAATTGCCCTTATATTTTTATATTAAAAATATGAGCAACAAGTGCTTTTCCATATCAAAGAACTGACATTTGTATTTTTTCGACTGGGCTTCTTCATCTGCTGAAATTTTTATTTTTAAAGTCAGTGAATTGAAAGAAACAAAATACAGTTCATTATGTTGTGCAGTTCCAACTGGTAACTCTGGCATTTAGGAACAAAAAACCAGATTCCCGACTAAGAAAACTTTCTCATCAGATTTTATGCTCCTGCATTCCCTCTGCTTTATTTTTTGTATCTCTCTTTAAGCCATCCTTTCATGTGGAAGTTTTCAAAGCATTCACTCATTTACTCTACTTTCATATTTTAACAGACTATGAGGGGACTTTTTGTTTTTATGGCTTTGGGGGATTGTTTTTGTTTTGTTTAGACCACAGCAATCTTAGGGAAAACCTTATTTTCTGGTTAGTTCTGCAAAGGGGAGGCAGTCTGTCCAGTGCACTGTCCATTTGTCACCCAGCAGTACAATGAATACTATTACCTACAAAGGTATTAAGAAAATGTTCCCAGCTGAAAGCGTTTACCCAATTCCAATTGTTGTTTGGAAGTCTAAAATATTAAAGGCAGTATTGTTCCAGGAGCTACTGTTTAAAACAATGCAATGCCTGTTTAAAGAGAAAAGGCAACGCCTGAAAATCTGAGTTGGTTTAAAAAATAATAACATTCAAAAAAGAATTCCTAAAGAAACATTTATATGCCAAGCACATGTTTCTCATTTTAAAAACATTGGCTTACCTAAATAAAAATATAGAACCTAATAATTGTTCTCTATAGTTTGCTATTTTTTGTGTGTATAATTCTATTTTAGTTACTTTGCAAAGAGGCTAGTGAACAACAATGTATAAAAATATGTATCTGTCAGTAGAAGGTTTCTGTGGTTTATAGGCATTTCAAATTGCTGTTCTGAAAAAAAATGGTTAAAAAAGTAATTGAAAACGGTGATGATTTTAAAAGAAATGAATGCGGCCGTTTCCTTATAGGATAATACCAGATAAAAAGTAACCATGTTCCCTCTACTTTTGTGTTTGTTGGCATTTACATAAGAGTCATAATGCTTTAAGGTTATTTCCATCGCTGTTCACTTAATGTGGGATTAACATCAAAATCTTCGTAATTATCTCAGATCGCCCATTTGAAAGTGCTGTGGTAAAACATGTTAACAGTTAAGACAATCTAGAAGCTTTAATACTAAACAGATTAACGCACATGAAAGTAATATTATAATTTGTGCATTGAATAATATGCCAGAGCCTTCATTTTGTGGAAGAGAGAATTCATGTGAAATGGTCCCCTCTCTAGCTACTCCTTCCTACTTCTTGAAAAACTGAAGCCATGAAGCTCAAAAACTGCCTTCGTGATAAATACAATTTTGAACTACTTGTGGACTTGAAATATTGGGTAGCTTGTCACTGAAAAATTTTATGAACCCATCACTGATGGGATTGACTTGAAATAAAACTGAGAACAAACTGTTCTAATTGGAGGGTGATCCAGGAGAGAGGAAACACAATCCAGGAGGAATTATGAGTCCCCAATTTTTTTTTAATGTATAACTGATGGCTATTTGCACCGAATGGCTATGAACTTGTTTTATGAGCACCAAGCCAACAAATCCAAGTCCCTACCTCGGGCATTTTAAACAGTAAAGAAACCTATGTGCATGGGAACCCTCAGAGAGTCCAAAAAAAGTATTTCTTTGCCTCAACTTTCCCACATCCTTCAGAAGTGGGCGGGGGGGGGGAGGGAACAAATAATCATTAGAAAACTTTATGAAAGCATAAAATCTTTCACTTGAGTCATGCGCACTTGAATCCAACACGTCCCCCAGATTCGGGATTTCAAAATCCTTGTTTCATTTGCTCGGTGATCAGGAGGGTAGGAAAGCTGGGGACCCAACGCAGGTGCCTCGGACATGGCAAAATGTGTGCACAGACTGGATCTGCTTCACTTCAGCTGGGCCCGAGAGAAGAGTGGGGACTAAGGGGGTTAAATCACTTTATTTCCACTTAGGCAAAAGAAAATCCATTGAGAGAGAGAGAGAGAGAGAGAGAGAGAGAGAGAGAGGAGGGAGAGAGAGAGAGAGAGAGGAGGGAGAGAGAGATTTTCATTACATTATCATATTTTCTCCTGCAAGTGTCCTATTGGTTTTTGAAAATATTACAATTTTGCTCAACAGCAGCCAGGATTTAATTGTCTGTGAAATATAAGAGTTTTAGAGCTTGAGTTAAGTTAACTACCGTTCTTGCAGATACAAAGTCTCCTAGCAGCTCTCCCCACCCTTCCGCCCACCCCCCAAGAATTAATGGGGGACGAGGGTTGAAGGCGGGGCAGCCACGCGCCTGCCGCCAGGGCTTGCATGATTTTTTTTTTTCCTCTTCCTGCAGCAGATTTAAAGTGACTTCGTGCAGAAACGTCTGGCGTGAATCAGCAGCTTAGGCAAATGCACCCCAACGGGCTAGAGGGTTCAGAGAAGAAAGAGGGGAAAGGGGGGGAGAGGGAGTTAAGAAGCAAAATAGGGGGGGTTGCAGGATGAAGAGGGAGAAGAGGAGTTGATGGGGAAGCTGCAACTGATGTGTGCTCCGAGCTTTCGTCTTTTTTTTGCAATCTATTTTGCAGGCGGTTGGTCCCGGGGACTCCTTGCACTCGACGCGGGTGGAGCGGGTGGAGCCGGCCAGGCCGCCCTCTGCACCCCGGATTTGCACCCTAGCAAAAACAAAAAACAACAACCAAAAAATGCAGCTTCTTTTTTCTTTTTTCCACCTCCGGTGACACCGAAGCCCCCCACTCGCCCGTAATTGCAAAGCAAACAAGGCTGAACTCTGGGACCGGGGATCGGGCCTGACACCGTCTACGCCGCCGCTGCCGCCACGGTGTTTGTGCAGAGCTATTTAAAGGCGCTTGATTGAGGAAACGTTGCAAACTAGCGGCCGGGGCTGGTGGTGGGGTGGGATGGGGTGGGAGAACTGAGGTGGTCCCTAATGAGACTCCGGGAGGAGGCAGCCGGCGGCGGCCTTCACCCCGCGCTCGGCACCCAGAGGGGGTGCGTTTAACCCCTTCCTGCCGGCCTTGGGCGTAGCGGCCTGAAAGGGGGTGACGGGGTGCGGGACTGAGGGTCCGTCCCCCTTTCCCCAAGGGCGACCACTTGGGCCAGCACGTCGGAGACCCGCTATCTCGGGTGACTAGAAGGCAGAGAAGCAGGAACGGTGACTCCCAAACTGGTACCCAAAGGACCGTGGGGCTCAGCAGTGCAGGCAGCCGGAGAGGTGGGAGAACCGGACCCCTAAATCGGCGAGTTGGAGTGGGGTGTGGGGGCTGCTGGCTGTGCACTCCTTTCCCAAACTTTCCCCGCGCGACCGTTCAGCACCTTAGTTCCTGTGAGGTGCGCTCGGGCGCCCCCCGGCGGGCCAGGAGTGGGGCACGCGCGGGTTTTTGGGCGCCCACATCTTGGGGGAAACCCGAAGCCAGATAAGGGAAAAAGAAGGGAGGCTGGGCCGGAGAGAGAGCGCTCACTCGCTCAAGCTGTGTGTGCACTGGCTCTGCACGCGGACTGCCTTGGGTCGAACCCTGGCACACCATGTGGTCGCCCACCCCCACCCCGAGCATCACCTGAGGTGGGGTGCAGAGCCAGGAGCAAGCCCTGGCCACCACCAGGTGCTGATCCCCCAACACCAACTAGACACAAAAGCATAACAGAGCCTGCCTGCAGCCACCTAGAGCTGTCACTCCAAGAACCTTCATGCACCTCCACCCTGCCCTACCCCTACCTCTGGGGTGGCACTACCCACCCACCCCCAGAAGAGCAAAATCAAAGGAGGCTGGTAGAGGGGAATCTGCCCTACACTGAGCAGCCTCTGGAGTGCAGAAGATGAGAAGAATGGGGGGGGGGAGGAGGCTTGGAATCAGGTCTAGCTGCTTTTCCCAGTCCTGGGTCACAGGCTGATGCAGACAGAGCCCACGTCAACGTCTTGCCTTGGTTCTCCAGAGTTCAGAGGCCAAAAGCCGTTCTGGAGGATGAGATACCTGAGCAATAAATTGCAACTGAGGGGGAAAAGGACGCCCCAGGCACTCTAAGCGAAGTGGGCTTTGCATTTTTTTAGTCTGGTGTTAAAAAAAAAGAGTAGGACAGGGCATCCCGAAAAGTATAAAGGCGCCCCAGAGAGAAGAAAGGACACTTGGTCTGAAGAAGAAGCAAGACACAAAGAAGTGCAGATTCTTTAAAGAAGTTTGGTAGCCTTGCAGGAGAGTGTAAGGAATGGGGGGACAGGGAGTCTCTAGAATCTCCCTTCCACCACCTGCTGCCAGTACCCAGCTGCCTTGCACATCCGGCCTTGAGTGCACTTCACTCTCTCATTGGACTGAAAATTCAAGGGGCCCACACTAGCAGGCGGAGGGTGGACCTTTCTGAGCCTTGAACTAGGTCAAGGGGGCTGTTTGGGGATGACAGAAGAGTGTTCCCTTGGAGGAGGACAGGAGACCAGCACTGGAAGGGTCTTAGAAGAGTTCCTTCCCTGTACAACCTCAAGTTCCTCTGTCTACCCGAGAGGGCTACGCTCAAAGAAGTACCTTGGCAATTCGTGACGTTTGTCTTTCTGGAGCCACAGGCAGATGTAGGTTCAGAAGGATGAAGACCCCTTACCAGCAGGGGACCGCTGATTTCAGTTTCAATTGGTTTCAGTTGTACTTGCCCAAGAGAGAAGCTTACCTTCTGTCAGTCAGCAAAACAAAAAAGCATCAGCCATGTCAAGTTAGTGGCGCCTGCAAATATGCTCTGAATGGAATTCTGCCCTTCTCCCTCCTTCCCTCCTTCTCTCTCTCCATCTCTCTGTCTCTCTGTCTCTCTCTGTCTCTGTCTGTCTCTCTCTGTTTGTCTGTCTCTCTCTCTCTCTCTTTCTCCCCCTCTCTCTTCCACCATCACCACCACCAATTCCATCCTTTGAAATCGATGCTTTTCAAACAGAATGCAATTTCAGATTTAGTTCTCCGAGGTTTGGGCTGTGTTCATTTAAGTGGAACTTACACCAACATTAGAAAATCATGCTCTTCTGCAAAATGGAACAATGGCAGCAGCTTTCCTATGGCCATGCAGATACAGAGTCTGTAATAACATAAGAATAAAGAATCTATAACAACACATTCACCTCCCAGGGCTGTGCATTTCCAGCCAGCATCCTGCCTTCTCTGTTTATATTTAATGTCTTTGCCTGCAATTATTTTTATTTTTATTTTGTCACTTTAACAGAAACCAGAGCCTTTACTTTTCATGTTTTGTACACAACATGTTCGTTTTGATAAGATGTTCTTTCCTATCTTCTTGTAGTTTGCATTGCCTTGCTAAGTGTTCTCTATCAGGAGTTTCTAATATTTCTCCCTCTCTTTTTTTCGTTTTCTTTTTTTTTAAGAACTTGTCCCTGTCTTGCTTTATTTGTTTGTGTGAAATTTAGTTTGAAAGGAGATCAGAGAGAGCAGGAGGGGTTTGTAATAAGAGAATGACCGAATGACCCAAGACTGATTATCTATCATTAACTGGAGACTCGGTGTACCCAAATTACCAGAGAGACCTCAGTCTCCGGATCCTTACCCAGCCAAAAAGGCCAGCCTGGAATGCACACCCTAAAAGAGACTGTGGCATTGCAAATGAAGATACCCCTCTACCATTTTTTCTTTGGGGCCTTTTCTGCAAAACTCAATTCAGGTTCAGTGGGCAGTATTATTAGATTCTGACATGTTGCACATAGGTTGTTGGGTTGGATAGGTTTTTTGTTTTGTTTTGTTTTAAGTCACTGCTGAAATACTAGTCTTAACATTTCTGTAACTGGGTTTTTGTGTGTTGTCTCATTAGGAGCAAAATTGCAGTTAATTGTCTAAGCTCCAGAGAATATTGAGAAACCAAGCCAAGCTGCTTTTGATCTGTTCTCACTGCTAAACCCAAGCCTTGTTAAAAAAAAAATCGAGGTTTGCCATTAATATTGACAATAAAAGTGTTTCTTTTTGTTAACCTGAAACCTAACCATACAAGCTCAACTCCCTGGTTTCTCCAAGCAAAGACCTTAGAAAAGGGTTAGAAAGAAATTGCCAGAGCTAAAGAAATTCATCTATGTACATTTACAAAGGAGGCTTAAGAAAAGGAAAGCCAGCAACCCAGCAGATCAGACTGAGACTGGTGAGGCCCTCAAGTCCCAAGTCTCATCAGCGGTTTATTCAAAACCCCATGCTTTAGGATGTCATTTGCTTTTGCATTTTTATCCCTAACCCTGGCAATTGTGGGCTAGTCAAAGCCTATGACTTCTTGTTTCCACAGAGTGTCTGCTAAATCACATTCCACTTTCTCATCTTAAGGTTAAATGCCTTGCTCCCGTCTTAGAAGAAAACACTGATTGTTTGTATGCAATTCGCTTGGAACAAAAATGGGGATGTGTAGTGACCCTAAATCCTACAAAATGTATTTTCTCACACCACCTCTAAACTCTATCTGGATATTGCTACCAAAGAACAGATTGGCTGGACATTGTAGAGCCAACATGATGACAATAATCCCTCCATGTGGAAGCAACTTCTAGAAAGGCCCTTTCTCCCACATTATTTTTTGTCCCCTTCCATCGGAATGAGAACTTTACTTGTGCCAATACACTTGGAGACCTGGCAAAAATGTCTAGTTCTCCTTTTTCAATAAAAAACAGAGCAGCAATACATCAGCTAATTAGTGCAAAGACCTAGTCAGTCTATTAGAAGATAAGGCAACTTCTCTCTGCCTGTGATACTGACTATTAAGATCTTCTTCACCCAACAGATAACTTAAACTTACCCAGTAAGTAACTTAAACTTACTTGTCAATGATATTGTATCCTTTTAAAGGAAAGAACATGAATTTCTAAGAATACTTGGAGGAAGCTAGTAACTTACTCTTCTTTTATCAATTTCAGGTTCAATGGCATCAAAAAGCCTTCCTTACAAGCAGTCCAACATTGTTGGCAGAGTCAGGTAAGAAGGGAGAGAAAGAGAGAAGAGGGGAAGTAGAAGAAAAGGGAAGAGGAATAAACAGAGGCTGGGGTGGGTAAAATTGAAGAAGGAGGAAATTCTGGCCCCAGCAACAACTATTATTCTCCACAACTTTAATACTCCCTGAACTGGGGAGCCAGAAACATTGGGTCCCACCTTGGTCACCATAGCCACTGTGTCATTCCCTCCCTTCCCACCTCATATCTGCCCTGGTGGAGGCAGAGAAGGGATCAGGGCTTACCAAATGTCCTTCTCCACTTGAAAAATCCAAACAAAAGAAAGAACACAGCAAAACTCTAGGAGCCCAGGACAGCTTCTTTTTCTTTTTCAGCCTGCCCTTCTGTTTTGAACCAAATGACCCATTCACTTTGCTTCTGCTTTTTGGACTATACTGAGAGCAGCAAACCTTTCTGAGAATACTGTCTATAGTCATCTGGACACAACTCTCTGGCAGAAGGAAAGGCAGTTCAGAGGAAAGCCTTGCTACACTCAGAAAACAAGCCTGGTTCCAGGTGCTGCAAAAATTCAAAGACATGGTGGGTTAGTAACTACAGAATCAAAGAGATGAAAATTAAAAATCCACAAGGTGTCATAAGAAGTCCCTGGGAGATAGCATGGAGGAAAGGCGCTTGCCTTTCATGCAAAATGCCATCGGTTCAAATCCCGTTGCCCCATATGGTCCCCCGTGCCTGCCAGGAGCAATTTCTGAGCATGGAACCCCTGAGCACTGCCGGGTGTGACCCAAAAACCGAAAAAAAAAAGTCCCTTCCATGGCACAGTTGGGGCAGGGGTCCCCTCCCAAGGAAATACTCTCTGTCACCTTCTATGATAGTGATGTTCTTGGGTAATTTGAAATTCTCCTTTTCCAAGAGACTTACAGATAGTTATGGGATTGCTCAGCATCATTCCAAGTGTTGGTTAGAAATGAAGGTAAAACAAAATTTGAAAAACGATGGAGGGACTTGAGCCATCCTTCCCATAGACATAAAATGTGTGTTTATGGTCCTCCTGCCTGGTTCTTTTCAGGTTCAGTTTATTTTGAATTCTTGTGAGCAAAATACAAGATACAAGTTGCCCAGGCTGTGAAAATAAATGTCTCAAAGATGAACTGTGTTTTTCCCCAAAACAGAGTGAAGCTTTTTAAAAATCAAAATAACAACAATAGGGTTGAGGATGTAGTTCACTAGTACAACGCATGGGTGAGGCCCTGGATTTGATCACTGAGACTTAAATTTTTTTTTCACTTTTAGCCAGGCTAATTGGTAAAGCAATGACTCCCCTCTGCGCTCACCGCTACCCAAAAATAAAAACCTGATTGCCAGAAATGCTCAGTCTCTCCCAAGCTCTTTGATTTTTGCATATGGAAAGGGGTGGGAGGAAAAGGCAGGATAAGAAGGATAAGAGACAAGGGCTCAAAATAAATGTCCAAACTGGTTCTGATCCTTTAACTGAAGGCAGATAAATGTTAAAGCCTAAAAGGGTTGCCATTGGCTCCCGTGACAACCGAAGCTCAAAAGAGAAGTCCAGCCCCCCCAAAATAACTTAGGGCTGCTCCCCTAAAAAGCAGATTCCTGGGTTGGCCCACAGGAGTTAACTGGTTGAGAAAAAGAAGGAAAGGAAGCTAGGAAGCCAGTCCTTCCTCTGAGGGTGCCCAGAGCTTCTCTGCACCTCAGGCCTTGAACATCTTTGAACATATATCATTTAGGGTGCTCTGAACCCAGGCCACTCTAAATACAGCCCTTCTGCAAGGTCTTCCATATAGGTCTTTCCATATAGAGTCCCCCACCATAGAGCCCAGAGGACTCTACCTCCTTCCTTCCTATTGTTTCCTCTACCACCATTTTCTTTGCTGCCTAGCCAGGAGAGAGGGAGACATAGGTGACCTCAGAACAAACATAACCCATCATCCCTGTCTCCAAGTTTTGAAGGCGGAGGGAGGGCAACTTTGTACCTGATTTGGAACCAAGCATGGCAGCTTTGCTTGGTGCTTCCAGAATAATGCTGATTTGTGAGTTACCTACCATGGAGGATATTAGAAAGAGCCTCTGTGTCCCTGGGGCCTCCAAATCAACCTTCTCAGAGAGGCCTCTTAGTTTGGGATGTCCCTAGGCCCTTATCCTCATTCATGAACTCCCCCTGGTGCCATCAGCCAGTACCCAAGTTCAGGGGCATTTCTGCCCCTGTGCTTCTTTCTGTACCTTGTTGTCCATCTCTTTTATCACCTAGGCACCCCAAAAAGGCATCTCCCTGTTTCTTTGTTTTTTGTTTTTTGTTTTTGTTTTTTTTTTCATTTAAACCAACAGGGAAACAAAGACTAAAAGAGGCAAGTTCTGAAATCTTTGTCCCAGAGGTCATTTCCTTCCCAGGGCTCACACCACAGCCCCCAACTCAGCCCTCTGCTGTCTGCCTGGACTCCTGGCCCTCCCTTCACTTCCCAAAACTCTCTCTGGGTTTTGAAAGCAGCCCACCAACTTTTCTATCTGAATTTTCATCTGTTCCCAGTCTTGTTGCATCCTTCTAAATGACTCTACCTGCTCCTAAGACATAGGTATGTTTTTAAAAACAGTTTTTTTT
>PVKC010022901.1:0-17538 GCA_004027635.1 Crocidura indochinensis
TGATGCTTTTGGCTCTTGTCTTTCCATCTGTTTCTGGCAGCCTTTCATTTCTTCAACTGCTGAGTTGTTCTTGATGAGGGCTAGGTGTTGGGGAAGAGAGGTTTATTTCCCTCATCAGTGGGAAATAGGTCCATTTTCCTTATCACTGTCAGTGGTATCATGGCTATTGGGATCAGGTAAGAGAAAAGCAGAATTCTGGCACATAATTTATCCCATAGCACTCAATTTTTAAATTTTTATTTTATTAAAGTAAAACATTTGGCCCTACTACATCTGGCCTAACTTTTAATTATGCACCGTTTAATTCACATGTTAAATTATATATCAAAGAATGTTTCTCTTTTTTTTTCTTTTTTCTTGGTTTTTGTGTCGCACCCGGCGCTGCTCAGGGGTTACTCCTGGCTCTACGCTCAGAACTCGCTCCTGGCAGGCTCCAGGTACCATATGGGATGCCAGGATTTGAACCACCGTCCTTCTGCATACAAGGCAAATGCCTTGCCTCCATGCTATCTCTCCAGCCCCATGTTTCTCTCTTTTTTTTTTTTTTTTTTTTGGTTTTTGGGCCACACCCAGTAACGCTCAGGGGTTACTCCTGGCTATGTGCTCAGAAGTCGCTCCTGGCTTGGAGGACCATATGGGACACCAGGGGATTGAACCACAGTCCATCCTAGGCTAGCGCAGGTAAGGCAGGCACCTTACCTCTAGTGCCACCACCCGGCCCCTATGTTTCTCATTTTTTAAATAAAGATTTAACTAGAGTTAATTAGCAATGGCAATGTCAAATTTTATTTGTATATGTATAAAGTTTAATAATATAATATAAAATTTATTTAGAATATGGCTTATTAACTGTGATTAACATACAACAAAAATGTTTTGTTTGGAGTTTAGGTTTTGTTTTGGGGAGGTGGGCCACAAACAGTGGTGCTCAACATTGTGTTGATAGTACATGGAACCAGGTAGTGTCCAAGATTTGTCAGAGTTCTGCATACAATGCATGCTCTCTAGCCTATTCATTGAACAACTCTGTTTCCCAAAAAGAACATTCATAATAATAAAACTTTATTTGAAAGTTAGCTGCAGGACACTTTTGCCTATATGATTTCATTTGTCTCTGCTTTCAATGAGGTATACAGAGTAGATATTATTACTATTTAATACACAAAATATTGCATGAAGCATAGAAATTTAAATTTTAAAATCATAGACATTGGGGTCAAAGAGACAGCACAGTAGTAAGGTGTTTGCCTTGCATGCAGCCAACCCGAGACAGACCCAGGTTCAATTTCCGGCATCCCATATGGTTCCCGAGCCTGCCAGGATTTATTCCTGAGCTCCTCCATGTGTCGCCCAAAAAAAAGCCCCCCAAAAAATAAAATAAAATAAATAATAGCAGTAGCAAATAGCTTCACTTGTTAATACTTTTACTTTGTGATCTAGTTTTAAAATATTCTATAATATCCTTTCTTATCGAACTGAGAGTTATTTGAACAGAGATTATAACCTATCATTGAGAATACAGGCTCTGGGACCATTCATACTCATTTCAAATCTCAATTTTTCTAGATATGTCATATTAAAAATTTACATCTCTGCCTTTAAACTATGATACTGACAATAGAATTTATTATTAGAAAATCATATTAATTCATATGAAAGTTTTTAAACATTTTCTAAGACCAACTAACTTCTCAATATATGTTAACTATTCCTGTAGAATTATGAGTGATTGGTTTAAATAATAAAACAACATCTTATAATATGAATATAATATAACCAATTCAATCATTTCCCTACTGAGTTAAGTTTTTGCCATCTGTTTCCTTCTGAAATAAAAAAAAGCAGAAAATGAACAACACTTGGAGCCTAAAAGAATCCCAAATGCCATATTGGCACAAAGGATTGGACTAAAGAATTCCCCTAATACCTTCTGGCCCTGAGTAGTCTGCCGCAGTAAGTGTGGTGGCTGGATGATCCTTCTAAGGTCAGCAGACTTGGTGTGGAAGTCTCTGAAGAACAGGCTCTCTCAAGGGACTTTGAGTATTTCCTGCCCATGATCAGCAGCATCTTTTCTTGCAGTATTTTGGCAGCTTTGGCCTTGTTCCTAGCCAGAATCAGTAAGTTCAAAAGCGCATGAAAACAAACAATACATTAAAATGTTTCTTTCAAAGTTTAAAAAAAATACAAGTTATTCAACAATATTGAGACTCACTTGGAATTAATCTTATTAATTATATTTACTGTCCTTGAATCCAATCAATATTTACCTTGGTAGTGATATTTTCCTTGGTAGTGACTTTTCATTAGAAATCTTGAAGCATAAAAATAATTAGACAGGGTATCACTGATATTTTGGGGAAATGTACATTTTCATGACCAGGACTCCTTTAACCTCTGCAATTTTCAAAATGTCTTTTGTTATTAATACCATCCCAAAGAATGTTCTGAAGATCAGCATGTTATTGTCTTTCGAATAGCTTTCTTTCGTTGCATTGTCATAGTTGGACCAAATGAAAGGCAACACAATAAGATGCTATCTTTAAATTTTTTATTTAGCATTTAGATCTATTAAATAGACCTCTTGTTAGAATTTTCACAATATTCTGATTCTATATGATACTCAAAACTTTTTATTTCCCATTATAGTCACTCAACTAAATCCAGTAAACTTTTTTTCTAATGATCATTTCATTTACCTTTCAGCAAAACTATTCCCACTTCTGAAATTAATCTTTACCATGACACAGTGAGGTTTTGAATTTTCTTCTAACTGCTGCCCCCTTTTCTTTGTAGATTCTTCTTTAGAAAAGATATTAAATGTTACATTTTGGATCAGAGAGATAGTACAGGGGTTAAGGCACCTGCCTTTCATATGGTCAATCCCAATTCAAAATCTCAACACATCAATTGACACACACCCCTGAGAACTATTTCATAGTCACCCCTGAGCACAGAGCCAGACTAATATCTGAGCACAGCCAGGTGTGGCCTAAAGTCCAAAATATAAAAAGTAAAAATATTTTAGTTGCTCAAGGTCTATTGAGAAACTTTTGTCACATCTCATTTCATTTCACAGGAAACATTATATATGCTTGAAGCTTTCATTTATAAAATACATATAATCATCTCAAAAAGTATTCTTTTCTTATCTCATATATTCAAATGCATACATGACTTTTTTTGTATTAAAAACTCAGGAACACTAGGCTAGCACGGTGGTGCTAGAGGTAAGGTGTCTGCCTTGCCAAAGCTAGCCTAGAGCGGACCACGGTTCGATCCCCCAGTGTCCCATATGGTCCCCCAAGCCAGGAGGGACTTCTGAGCACATAGCCAGGAGCAACCCCTGAGTGTCATCGGGTGTGACCCAAAAACAAAAACAAAAAAACTAAAAACTCAGGAACACAATCACAGTACATTCAAAGTTGAGCACCTGATGTTATTTTCCCAAAAACATTTTTACTGATTGGCACTATTAATCATCCAGTTATGCAAACCAGAAATATATGAATTGCTACTCTATCTCTCTTGGCTTCATATGCAATTCCTCACTTAATGTCAATTATATATACAAAACATCTGCAGAAATCATTTTATTTCTACAAGTATCACCACTCTACTGTAATCTAAAATTTCTCCTTACCTAAACTATTATAATGGTATCAGGCATGCTCTCTCTATGTACACAAAACTTGTTTTAAATGCAAATCTTAGTACAATATCTCCCTTTTAATATCATCCCATGGCATCCTAATTCCCTTGGAATAAAATCAAACTCCTCTCCCTATGCTAAAAAAAAAACTAACATTTCCCCCCTGTTTTATACCATTCCCTCACTACATTAGCTTTGTTCTCTTTGCTGCATTGCATTTGGCACCTTAGATAGATTATTCTTCCACCAAAGGGCCATCGGACATACTCATCTGTCTATGTGAATTGCTGCGCTCAGGGTGATCATATAATGTCATATCCCATCAAAATATTTTGTTCGGGGTGGCACTATTACTAATTACAACAGGTAAGACAGCAAGCATAAATCAAGACTTTCCAAGGAGAATGAAAGTAGGTGTTCACTTTAAATTAATACCTATTCAGCTTCTCTGATAAAATTTTATCACATCAGAGAGGTACACAAGAACCTTATACAAGTGTAAGTTTACTCTAACATATTAACATAATATTGATAGTATTAACATTCTCAGATTCTACTGTTCCACATGCAACCTTATATTTATTCTTTTCTTTCCCTTCCTGTGAGCTATAAGCTTATAAGCTATAACTCTATGAGGCCAAAATTGTTCCTAAGATTTTATACATTTTTTGTATTGCCTCCTAAACATGTCTTCCTGTGTCCATTTTCTTTATACCTTTCTCTCCCCTCCTTCTCCTCCATTCTTCAATCTTACATCCATCACCCACCTCTCCTATAATGTTTTCCCAATCTCCTATACTGATAAAATATAAAGGATATCTCTTCCTAATACAACTAATAATCTATTAAATAAATTGTTAGTATAATTTTGCCTCTGCTCAAAGAAACATGTTTACCAAAGATCTATATGCATATAAAACACATATTCAAGCATAGTTCAAAAAAGAGATGGCATTTTAAACATAAAAAAAATTATTAGAATAGTTGAACATAAAATTATTCTCTTTCAAATCCACTGAAACATTTTAAAAAATTGTAGGGATGCTATTTTAGACCCAGAAATCTCCAAGTTATTTATTTATAGAAAATTAAAAAGTTCCCTATTAACCTCAGGCATGCAAATCCAAATTCACATATTCAATACTATAAAAGATAGATCTCTTACCTTATACCATATTTACTCATTTCTTTGACTTTCTTCTTGATTAAGAGTTGTCTGAATGTCAAGACAAGTTCTTGGGTTTTCTTGTGTAGGGGGCATAGCCAGCAATACTCAAGGTTTACGCTGGCTCTGCACTCAGATATGGGCTCAGGGGACCATATGAGGTTATGGAGAATAAACAAAAACTGACTGCATGCAAGGTAATTTCCCTTCCTACTATTCTACATCTACAGGCCCCAGGGGCAGCACCTTTTTTTTTTAATTGAGACCAATGTGAATTACAAATCTATTACAGATATATTTAAGATGCATAGTGACAGTGAATTAGGGCCATTTCCACCACTAGTGTTGACCTCCCTCCACCCTGTTCCACCCTTAGCCTCCTGGACTGCCAGCATAACAGGTCTCTTTTGTGCATAGCTTGTTGTAGTTTGGGTCCCTTGATTTTATAGCCGTTGACTTTGGGTTGGGTATTTAGGTATGATCATTTTTTATTTCGTCTCAATGTTCTTGGGGCTGTTTGCCCCTGGTATCTACTGTCCACTTTTTTTCCCTTAATTTATGAGGCAGAACAATATGATTAGTGTTCTATGATTCTGTTAAAGAAAAAAGAAAGTGAGGAAGTGGTCCTGTCAAGAGGCCATGAACCAGGACAATATCTTTGGTGTGGGGGGCAGTTACACCCGGCGGCATTCAGGGCTTACTCCTGGCTCTGTGCTCAGGAATCGCTCCTGGCAAGTTCGGAAGACCATATGGACTGCTGGGAATAGAACCAAGGTCCGTCCTGTGTTGGCCACTGTGCTATCACTCCGGCTGGTACAGCATCTTAATGGAAATTTTATTCACCTATTTTACAACAATTTAATGAGGTTTAGGATGAGCATTTGTTAATATGAACTCAGTCACAGGGGTCAGCAACCTTTAAGACATAAAGAGCCACTTGGACCCGTTTCCAAACGAAAAAAAAAAAAAAAAAAAACTGGGAGCTACAAAACCATCAAGACATTTAAAACAAACATACCAGCTGCATACGTTGTTTCTTACAGGATCGTGCAGTTAGCTGTCGACCTGAAGAAAAAAAGAACTTTTTCACTTAACAATGTAAAATATACTTGTGCAAATTAATAGCCAATAAAAATATTTAAGTGATACCGTTCCCCGATCCCCCTGCTATCGATCACCTCAGCAGTGACCTAGGATTAACCACTGACCCACCTACTCCAAATTTCTAAGTCACATAAAAACAGCCCCACAAGATATCTAGATGTCCAGTGAAGTTTCAGCTCCCTTTGGCCCAGTGCTTCTCAAATAGTGGGCGTGCCCCCGTGGAGGGGCCGAATAGAGGGACCTCGGCAAACACTGTCATCACAAGCTAAGTCCCGTGTTTATGTCTTGCATGTCTCTGGAGCTGAGAGTTGCTGTGTCCTGCTTCAAACCCCACTTGGAAAAGCTATGCATTGCAAAACGTGCTCATTAATCCAGACATCACCTCTGATTATAAAGTCAGCTCAAATTCTTTTATATATTTTTGTTTTGCAGGTTAAAATTTTTTAAATAAAGATACTATTTACAGTCACATGGGGGGGCGCAAAAAATGTTTTCTTCCTCCTAGAGGGCATGACAGAAAATAATTGAGAAGCACTGCTTTGGCCTAACCTCTGGTCTCTCACATTATGGTCTACAGTATCCCTGTACTGAACTAAATTTATATCATGAGAAATCAAGAGGCTATTTCATTTTTATCAGGACATAACTTTGGTACTAACTGAAATGACCATGGTTTGCCCAAAGGGAGAGGATATATTTCCAGGGATAATTTAAATTAAAAAAAAATGAAGAACATTTTGGATAATGTGGGGGGAAATGGAGATGGTGGGTGGGAGGGAAACAATCCCCTTGGAATTGACACTGATGATGATGTTGGAACACTAAATGCCCAAAATTGAGCATGAAATTGTACATCATGATGTTTTACTTTTAAAAATCATTGAAATTAAGATATAAAACAAATGGAGATATGAAAAAGGCAAGAGCTATCTCCTGAACAGAATAGAAACACTGGCCAAGTGTGACTGCAGGAGGACTGCCAATGTCTCCTGGCTCCTGATTCCACTAAATCACTTCTTAATGTTATGTAAAAAGGGATGATAGACACAACTACATCAAACTGATTATTATGATAACTTAACCCACTCATACTTGAACAGTCCTTAACACATTATTTGACTTAAACATTTTCCTTAATCAGTCCTAATATCATGAAGGGTGGGGAAAAAAAGGCATGGTTTACACAGGAACCTCAGAACAGCAACAAAATAAGAACAATAACCATTGTTTCTTTCATGCCTATAAAGTACCCAGGCATTGTGTGTGTGACACCGCTATTAAAACCAACACACACTGCCTTAGTGCGATTCTAAAAACTCAAATTATTGTCTGAGAAATAGGCAAATGCTATATATGTTCATGGCTTACAGCAGACCCAGATCATATATTCCCTTAAACATATCTTCAGTTTATTTCCTTTCATATCAATGTTTGTAAGAAGACATAGTCTTTGTATAACTTCAAGTTCTCTTACAAATTTACAGCTTCTTGGAATTCTCTTCAGGCATTCCTGCTGCTTCTTGTTCAATATCTTTTTTATTAGACTCCAGAGTTCCAAGTGATTGAAACTTTTTCTCATTTTTTCTCTGTAAAACCATCAAGTTAAAAACAGTCTAGTTTGAGTTACCTGCTTTAGAAAATAAAGACCCTGCTGTGTCTATATTCTCCTTTGCAGCATTCAAGCTCCAAAATACACATTTGCCATAGAGTATTTAACTATTCTAAGCTAAAGTTACAAGGTAGTACATTATTGTTTGGGGACTCCAAGTTGATGATATTTCCCCTTACTTTATGATCAACATTTGGAAAAAGAGGAGAAAAAATTTTTTTCTTACATGCAAGAAACTAATATTATTTTGTTCCTTCTGCCAGAATGATGATTTCTGAACAACTCATTCCTGGTTTCTCTTTTCCTTGTACACAAAAGTCCCTCCGCAACAGCCCAGCATAACACAATTAGTGCAAAAGAACATTGAATAGGGTGTGGAGCGATAGTGCAATGGTAGAGCGTATGCCTTGCACATGGCTGACCCAGGAAGAACCCAGTTTGATTCCCCGGCACCCCATATGGTCCCCCTATCCAGGAGCAATTTCTGAGCGCATAGCCAGGAGTAACTCCTAGCTTCACCGGGTGTAGTCCCCTCCAAAAACAAAAACAAACAAACAAAAAAAAACAGAAAGAACATTGAATAGGACACTCTTGTATGGCCAATTCTGTTCATACAGTGCTTGGTGAACACACCAAGATTGAGCATCTAAATGGAAGATGTTGGTCTCATGGGTCATCTCACATCTCCCGCAAGATAAAAACTCTCAGATACCTCTCAGTTTAGATTACCCATCTATCCTACACTGACTGCCTGTGCTTCCCACAAACCTATGGAATACTTAAATTGTACAGCCTTCCTCTCAGATTAAGCATTTGTGGAGCAGTCAAACACTGCTACTTAGTAGTCATTGAAAGATTCAAAACCACGACCTGAAGCTGTGCAACTCGGTAAAAGTTCCTATCTGAGATTTGGGACCTAAACTTCTTCTACTTTTGTTTTGCAAAAGTTGCAGCAGTGGCATAAATTGTCTCCACCATGAAGCCCCAAGGAGAATCTTCCAACAGAGTCATTCTCTCCCATCATATACTAGGCCTCCTACACTACTCCACTCACTTCCTCTTCCTGGTCCACAGGGATAACCCTGCTATCTCCAGTCAGTATCCCCAGCAAGCATGGCAGTCACACATGCTTTTCTTCATTCATCCTCAGGTGCACAAGGAGCACAGAAGCTGCTGCTCAGTTCTCCCTACCCCTTTCTCCCACCCTGAAATGACCCTGACACATGGCTGGGGCTAGCGTCTGGTTCTTGTCATGTGGCCTGTGTTCCAGCCACTGTAAGTTGTCATCACTGTCAGTGTCTCCACCCTCTGTGCCAGTTATATAAGAAGCCACATCGCACAAGCGTTGATTAAACAGAGGCTGCCCAGAGGCCAAGTGGGCGAGAGGTCCCTTCCAGAACCATGTCCCCTGGGAAGGAGAGTGGCTGTCCGGGGCTTGGCTCCTGCAGTCACTCGGCTGAGCTCCCTCCCTGTGTTTGCAGCCCTAAATACTTGAGGACGACATGTTATGTTTTCAGCTGGAATTGGGCAAAAAAAGAAGCAAGCCTGTCAAAATAAGAATTCCCTTACTGTTTATTTTTTTGGAACACAATAAGAGCGGACTGAGGACACGACTAAGAGCTGTCAACGCTTCGTACCCTGCTTCCCCATCACCTTTACTTTGCCAGAAAAGACACACAGAAAGAAAATGTTGCTGAAGTTAAACAAGGTCCTAATGAATAGTCAAAATAATTGTTTGGCTTGGATATAAGGCCTTAGGTAAATAGATGATTGCCCAAGGCCACGGGCCAGTAAAAGCAGTTCAGCGGGATGTGCCACTCATTCTGTTCTTCAGACATTAGCCCAGTGGCCTCTGCTTCTTCCAGAGACTGTTGGGACTGAATTAGTTCTCTCTTCCCACAAGCTTATTACAGCAATTTAGTGTCATAAAGGGGCTCTTGATTGCAGAGAGTGGGATGGAAACCTTGTTGTATAAGATATATATTCTTGTGACATTAAATTGAGCTGCCTAAAAGTTTCATTTAAATAGAACATTCAAAAATGAATGTCTGGTTGGATTGTATTTCACTTTTTCTGATAAAAAAAATTTCTGAACTTCTCGCCTACTTAATTGTACCACCCCCTACCTACTGGTGTTTTTAACCTGGTTGAATCCTTTATAAAAAATAATTCCTGGGGCCCGGGAGATAGCATAGAGGTAAGGCGTTTGCCTTTCATGCAAAAGGTCATCGGTTCAAATCCCGGTGCCCCATATGGTCCCCCGTGCCTGCCAGGAGCAATTTCTGAGCATGGAGCCAGGAGTAACCCCTGAGCACTGCCGGGTGTGACCCAAAAAAAATCATAAAAAAATAATAATTCCTTATTACTCTTATAGGCCATCATTAGATTTCTGAGTAATTTACTTCCAAGACATTTTTGTAGTAAAAGAAGCTTTGCAATGGAAACTTGCAGGTCTGTGTTTTGTAGTGTATTGACAGTGGTATGTGTTGGGTTTTGTTTAGGTTTCTTTATATCAACTTGCTTTATTGATGTCTCTTTCTCCCCAAAGTGAATGGCAACCATCATAAAAATCTTAATTAAGGGGCCAGTATAATAGTGCCATAGGGAAAGTGGTTGCCTTGCATGCAGCCAACCTGGGTTCAATACCCAGAATTCTGTAGTGTAGGTCTCCCATGTACTACCTAAAGTAATTCCTGAGTGCAGAGCCAGAAGTAACCCCTGAGCAGGTGTGACCCACCAAAAAAAATTTAATTAAGGATTTTAGTGAATTAATGGCCTGATCATTTCAGTTATGCTGCAGGATATTTTTTCTAACTGGAAGATAATAAATGCCTTGTTGGCCCGAGCAGGATTTGGTTGTCTCGCTTGGACAATGTAGCCCACTGAGTCGCTCTTAGAATAAAAACATCTATCTAATTGAATCTCAAATTCATCAAAGGAGTAGATACTCTGGCAGTCAACTTTTTGTTATTATAATAAATAGGTGTGTGGTTTATTAAAAAGATCAAATTATAATTGGATGATAAAAAGAACCTTCAATCGATTTTTAAATCAGATTTTGTAGGAGAATAGTTAAGCATCTGAGATTTAGAACTGGAATCAACGGTCTGGACTCCTCGTTTTTTTGTTTGGTTTGTTCATTGGGTTTTTTGTTATTGCTTTGGACATTATTTGGTTATTTTTTGTTTTGTTTTCTTGGGGGGGGGGGGTTGCCACATCCAGCAGTGCTCAGGAGTTACTCCTGGCTCTGTGCTCTGGGGACCACATGGGATACCAGGGATCGAATCTGTGTTGGCCACATGCAGGGCAAAAGTTTAATGGTCTGGAATACAAACTTCACATACAGAGGGTCAACATTTGATCCCCAGCACTACACTGTTGCCCTGTGGAAGCAGACCCTAAGCACCAAGCCAGAAATTGCCCCCCAGTTATTATGGTAAGTAGTCCAAAACATCAACTACAAACTGTAAAGAAACCGATTTCAAGTTTGAGCACAAGCCTCATAATTACTAGATCAAGAGCTTGGAAAATTTGTCAAAATTTCCCCATATGTAAATGGTCTGAAAATATCAGTCCCATTCTATTGGATTGTTGGATAGAAGAGTCAGCACATGTAAAATGCTAAACATAATGCAATTTTTCAATAAATATTAACCAAGAAGTTAATTTTTCTACCTTGTAATTTCCTCACAACTTTGTGAAGTGGATAAACTGCTATGATGATACTACTTTATTTCAGTGTTAGTAAAATTGATCTCACAGTAGTTAATGATTTTCCCAAGATTACATAAAATAGAGAAAGTTTTATCCTCTCAATAACCACCCTCACTCTTTCCATTAGCTTATATTTTTATCTCCTCACGTTTTCTCTAAATTTAAAATTACATATGATTATGAGTCTCCTTTGCCTCTCAAGTAATAAATGAAATAAATTCTAACAGAACCTTTAAAAACTATACTGAGCGCAAAAAAGAGATAATGCATGGATTTAGGTCTTGCCTTGTATACACTAATATTGGTTTAACCCCTGGTCCCACAAGCACTTCCTGGAGTGATCCCTGGGCACTTCTGGGTGTGCCCCAACAAAAAAATTTTAATAAAGTATAGTGATATTATACAAAGATTTTCTGGGGGAAAATGATGTTCTCAGATCTACAATATCAGGATGAATGCTGGTAATACTGAGAAGTAAATACTTGTGGAGAAGTGATTTCCAATTATTGAGCCAGAAACACCTACCAAATGTTCAAAATAATGACACAGCAGAACAAATTCACAAGTCCAGCAGGTTTCTTAGGCCAAACAAATAGGGCTGTAGCTCTGCATAATTTTTCAAATACTTGTTTTCTTGTTTAGTTGGTTTGGAATTAACTAATCCTGTATTGGATGCAGTAATAATTCAAGTTTATGCTTATCTTAAGTTTAGTAAAATAAAAGTTCGTTTAAAGGCAAGGTTGACTTTGTGATATTATTTTAACATGCTAAATGTTCTCAGTGGATGCTGGAAGCACAGCATCTTTCATGTGGAGACTGAAGTATTTTCAGTCATTTTTAAGCCAGATGTATAAAATTCACCTGGCTAGAAACCAATAATATTAAGAAAAGAAATTTATTTAACAATCTGTATTTCAAGACTAGTCTTATTTATAATTATTTTGTTATTTCATTCACTTTAACCATTGAATTATAGAAACAAATTATAGGCAAAGGAGCAAGTGATTCGTGCATTTATTTATTAGGCTTTATGTAACCTAGAATTTTAAAAACCTAATCCTTGAAAAGAAAGCAAAGAAAGCCTCACATCCACATGAAGGTGTTTCATTAAATAATTAAAATTTTCTTTATTTTTATTAAAACACTTAACTTTAAGGCCAGAAAAATAGCCTATAGATAAGACACTTGCCTGGAACATGACTGACTTGAGTTTAATTCTTGAGATCCTATCTGGATCTCCAAGCTCTGACAGAAGTGATCCTTGAGCATAAAGCCAGGAGTAAGCCCTCATACCATTTGGTATTACCAAAAACAAACAAACAAAAAAAAAATCTCAATTTCCTAATAAGAATTTCCTATCCTTCTGTTCATGTTCACTCTGTGAGCATTATTGCTGCTGATTACAGTTTTTTTTCTTGAATTTTCTGTTTTGTTATAAATTTGAACAAATAATGGAAAATAGTTATGTGTGAAGTGCAGGAAGAAAGTTAGAAGTATATGTCCCAAATGGATTAGAGAACATTTTACAGCTAAAATTCAAGGTATTTTAGCACATAATTACCCTGCTCTCCTGGGGAAGTGGGCATTTAGTCCAGCAGATACTCAGAGCACCTTAAACTAAAAAATCAATAAGTTGATTTTTTTTTTTGGATGATGAGGGTCAGCAACTGCCCTCACTTACTTAGCTGAGAGGTAGCCATGTTCTTCCTAGGTTATTGTGAAGGTCCAAGGAGATCAACAAGTAAATAAATAAAGTGATATACAAGAACACATCTCTACAAACTCTAGAAAGTCAATTAACAGGGAATGTAAAAAAATAAAACCCTGCTGAGAAGGGAAGTCTGCAATTCTTCCTGAGGCTTTCTTCTGTTGACCACCCATTTCTCATAACTAACATTTCCCTTTTTAATGTCTTTTACATTCATTTTGTGATTATATTACATTTCTCCTCCTCCTTCTCCTACTTCATGTATTCCGCTAATTATAAGGTTCGTTAATATCAGAATAATTTGCTACTTTTATTGTAATTGTCACTATAATATCACATTAAAAGCATTAAATAAGACACCAATACAAAATTCAAAGAAGAAATTACTTAAGGACTCACAGTTTAGTTTATAAGCGTAAGACCATGTCAGATCCATTTCTGAGGAATATTTTAAATAATAATAATTATCTGGATTGCTACTGGTGAGGATCGCACCCTCTCATTCTCATAGACTGAGATCTCTAATTGTCTAAAAAAGAGTGGTTTACTGGAATCAACCCATTACTCCATTACTTTCTTTTTTTCTCAGAATTATATTGGGTCTAATGAATTCATTATCACACCCAAGGAATGTACTTTGCAGCTTGAATGGCATCTCTGTCTAGGTCTCATGAATTTTACTTTCCTCTGATTCTATACTATATGAACTGATTGGTGAATTTGGATATATACATATATATATATATATATATATATATATATATATATATATATATATATATATATATATATATATATATATATATATATATATATATATATATATATATATATATATTCTGTCAACAAAGGACATTTGCTTGGTTTATGTACCAGACATCACACAAATCACTATGTATTAATAATACAAAGCACATGAGATTCATGATCTCTTTTACAGAAATATAGAATAAAATTAAATTATTTCCAGGCAGAGTGTTATTTTAGATTTTTTTCTCCCATGATAGTTGATTGAAGTATGGCAGCTAAAGTCCTGAGCCAGATCAACCTTATTCTAAAATTCATCAACTTTCTACTCCTTTGCCTACCTTTATCAAGGAATTAGACATATGCCAAAGAAAAAAAGTAAGCTTAGGCTATATGGAAATATAGAAAAAGTGTTAAAATGTCAGCAGTCTTTCCAATGTAGCTAACTGTTTCACATACCTGAAGTTAGGCTAGTCTTGATTTGACCAGTGCTCCAGTGACACACTAGAGCATCCATCAAGAACCAAATGTGCAGGACCAGAGCAATAATGCAGTGTAGGACATTTGCCTTACACATGGTCAACCTGGGTTCCATCCCCAGCATACTATATGGCCCCCAGAGCACCATAAGGAGTAGTTCCTGAATACATAACCAGGAGTAATCCCTGCACACAACAATGCCCCCTCAAAGAAAGCAAATGTGCTAAAGAGAAGTAGTATGGAGAATAAAAGCTATAATTCCAGTACACAATTTGCCCTTCCTGAATTAAGTTGCTTCCTCCATAGAAAGCTCTAGAAAACACAAAACAAATTATGTATACTTTGTAAATTGCTCACACTTTTACTGACCTCCCTTCCAAATCAGTATAAAAGAAAGTATTACTTCATTTGTCAGCATATTGCCAAGTTCATTCATTAGTTAGCCCTTCCCACCTCTGACTCTTGAACTCGATGAAGGGAAATCCTTCTTCTGATGATTTGGTGGTAGTTCCAATGACCTAAGTGGTTCAGAAAATTGACAGAGGAAAAGAGAATACACTTGGCAATGTTTTCAGACATTTGTTTGTATTTTCTGTTTTCTAGAAGATGTACGACTAAGGGGTCAGACGGGGGTTCCTGCTGAACGTCGTGGCTCCTACCCATTCATTGACTTCCGTCTCCTTAACAGTGAGTAATCAAGTGTACCTGAAAAGAACAAATGTTTTCTTCAAAAAAAAAAGAAAGAAAAGAAATTCTCAGAGGGAACTGAACTTCAAGACCTTTGGAGTTCTGCCTTCCTTCCTCCATCCCTCTTCTCCCAGCAGGACTTTAACCCTTTGTCTAAATTTCCTCACTGGTGAGGTCATTCTTGGCCTTGTCCTATTACTCGAAGTTTCAGTGAGAGTCACATAAAATATGTCAGCTTGAAAACTGTACACTTTAAAAAATTGTGAAACTCATGCAAAGCAACTCTTTCTTTTGTTATCTAACACATTCTTTCCATCTCCAGTCAGAACTAGACTAGGTGAAATTGTCCTTTGATTTTTAAAGAACTCTCTTTAAAAAAAAAAAAAACACAGGAAATCTATTATCCAGCTGCCCTTAATAATTTATTCATTATCTAGTTCCTCTTTTCTTCTCTAATCTAAATCAATTCTTATATTCCCAGTTAGACTCCAGCAGGGCCAACTCCTTTTAGCCTACCTTTGCTGCTTCCTCCATCATATCTCAGAAGTTTACATATTGCTGTTTTGAACCTTTATCTACTATTCTTCATGAGTTTTGCTCAACCTCTGGTTCCCATTTCTCTTCACTTCAAATTTCTTTGAAAACCAAAGTCAGTGACCAGTCACACTCCAAATTCTGTATCTTCAAACTGTCAAAATAATCCTTTACTCTGGATTGTGGGGGAGCAGGGAAAAAGTGGATAGATTACACAACTTGCTCCAAGGTTTTCAGTGTTTGGGTCACATATCACTCCCCATCTATAAATTTCAAAGTGCTGGGTTACACCCACAGAGTATTACTTTCTTTTGGCATAAACAAATTCAGCTAAAGAGGTAATTTAATTTACCTCAACTTCTGAAAATTACGTGGAGAAATTAGAGCTTTCTATTTCTGATCCCAAGCTCCTCAAAAAGGCCAGTAAGAGATGGGCATATTTATATTTCTCCTGGCTTGTTAACGTCTGATATCAATGCATAATATCTGTTTTCTCAGCTCTTTCAGGGATGCAGAAAGTTAGAATAACTCTTTCTATACTAGAGAAAAACTTCCTCATCCAGATTTCTATAAACACACGGGTTTTTTTTTTTTTGCTGTTAATAATAATATATTTATTTAAGCACTGTGATTACAAACATGTTTGTAGTTGGGTTTCAGATAGACACTTTAGAAGAGAGAATTGAGTCAGTGGAATTGTGCAGTATCAGATAGGGTCTACAAAGAGTTCTGACTATGGCTCTTGGCTCATTTTATGCCCCAGTGTGGGCTGTAACAGCTTCTCATGGAAGTCACCTCTCTGACAATCTGTAGGATATATGGATTTCCCAGTTCCCAGGCTTATAGTTCTCCAAAGCAGAGTGGGGATAAAAAATATTTTTAAAAAACAGAATTTTTCCAATGGTATATTCTGAGTGTCAGAGAGAAATATGCAATCAATCATTTCTAAGAAAGATATGTTCTAATGTAATTGTCATACAAGTGAGGAAAATTAAAATCTCCAAATAATAAATTTCAATGTATTTAATGCTAATAAACAATATCAGTTGCAAATCTTTGGAATGAACTTATAAAACTTTTCACCTCTATGTCAAAGATTTCTTTAGTCCTTGGATTTTCTTTGTAAGTAAATTGTTTTACTTTTATAAAACAAGCTAATGAAACTGGGGAATATATAAGACTTTAAGCAGAAATATATTGTAGTTAATATTTACTATTACAATTTTACTGTTGTCACCTCTGAGAAAAATCTCATGCCTGACCTCACCTTAGGCACCTTCCCCTTCCCAGGGATACTCTGCTGATCCATCTCTTTTTAACTATGATCTGCTTGATTTATGATGCTGGCCACCCATCTTTAAGTTCCTTGTCTCTTCTGTTCATCCCTTGACTCTGTACACATTTAATGCACATCTCCTTCTCTAATAATACATGCAAGGGATAGTGATCTACCTTTACTGTATTTTGTTTTATAAAATAGTCTCGAATTTCCCTGGATGTAGAAAATGCATCCCTCAATAGGTTAGAAGGTCCTAAAGAACGGTTCCTAAAAGCCATTAACTTTATAGTAACTATTATTAACTTACCAATTACATTAAGTTACTATAAATGTGAATTATCCCTTAATTTTATTAGAACAGCTCAGCTAGAACTAAAGTTCTATGAAGCCTTTACTTGTTTATTAGGCAATACAAGGGTCTCCATATACCATTTAATGTCTCAAAACTAGGCCATTAACATAACTGATTGTGTACACTGCACTACATGGTAATTCAGTCTGTAATAAAAGCAGTTTTCCAAGCAGGTAGAAATAACATATATAACGATTACATAGTCATTTAAAGCATGTGTGTTCTAAAGGAATTTTTGCTGAAGTTGCATTTTAACATTATGTTTTGGGTTTGCATGATCAAAAATAAAAATATAAGTCACTTTTATACCCATTTATAGTACACACAAACACCACACACAATTCGACCATCTCTTCTGATAGGCATTATTTATAGAGGTCTCCAAGTAATATCTCTCTCTGGTTTATTTCACTTAACATAGTACCTTCTAGTCAATCTAGAGTGTTGCATATGGAAGGATTTATTTCTTCTTTCTTAAATAGTATACAACATCATTTTTTTCCACGTCTC
>PVKC010022902.1:0-17631 GCA_004027635.1 Crocidura indochinensis
GACACCCTTTATCTCTTTGACCAATGGGAATTGCCTTTCTAATTTCCTCAATACTTACTGTGCCTATGCAAAACTAACAAACAAAAAATGTTGCCACACCAGCTCCCATCTTTTTCTTTTCTTTTCTTTTTCTTCTTTCAAATTTATATTTATAGATTCTAGACAGGGGCTAGAAGCTTTCTTTCATTTATTTGTTTAACAGAACTATAGAACATAAATCATCTTGTTCTATCTTATATTTCTATGTCTTCCTACAAATTTATAAAAAATAGTGGATGGTACTAGGAGCAAAGCAGTATCATGAGCATTGAGTGGAAATAAAAAATGATTAGGCATAAATACCCAACCCAAAGTCAATGAAGATAGAATCAAGAGACCCAAACTGCATCAAACTATATATACTGTTATACTAGCAGTAGGGGATTATGGGGAAAAGTATGGGATGCAAGCTGGGTAAAAGGGTGGAGGAAGGTCAACACTCACGGTGGAAATAGCCCTAATTTACTCTCACCTTAAGTATAACTGTGAAAATGTTTAATGTTTGGTCTCATTAAATAAAATAAATAAATTAGCAAAACAAGCAAAGAAACTTCAATAGACAACTTAGCAAAGATAAATTGGCAACAAGTAAGCATACTATAAATATCTGCTATCTTTAGATTTGGGAGGAGGGAATCAAAGTTACAATGAGATACTTTTACACAGATTTTAGTATCCCTGAAAATAAAAATAAGCACATGCTAATGATAGCACTGAATTAGGCAAGGATTCAAAAATCACACATTGATAATAGGAATGTAGATTGAGGAACCTTAAAAGGAATACAGTGTCACCTTCTCATAACTTTAAGTATATCATTTATTCATGATCCAGCAAACTCACTTCTGACATTGAAGATCCCAGAAACCAGGCCACCATTTAGACTTTGTAAAAAAATTTTGAGTGCTGTCATGGGATAGGAGGAGGGCACTCTTTGCCTTCTGATGTAAAAAGGACAAGGAGGTCCTTAATAATCTTACTGCTGGAAAAACAAAATCTGTAACCCCAATGCGACAAGTACAAACATGAAGAAATCTTGCCTTTAGTGATACATGTAGTCACCAAGAATTTTGTACAAAAATATTTATATCAAACAAATTTTTTTGGTTATTTGGGCCATACATGCTGACACTCAGGGATTACTCCTGATAATGTGCTCAGAAATCACTCTTGGCTTGGGGGATATATGGGACTCTGGGGAATTGAACTGCTGTCCCTCCTAGGCTAGTGCTGGCAAGGCAGACACCTTACCACTTGCACCACTGCTTCTGCCCCTCTATCAAACTTTTTATAACCATCTCAACAGAACATGCATAGAATGTCTTTGGTGACTGGAAAGGCACTCCCTACAAAAAATCCCCACTAAATCTACATTATAGATAGCCATGTAGTAATAATGAAGAATGATATATCAAAGCACAAAACAGCATCAATATTTCTCAAAACTGCTTTGTTTAGTGTAAGAACTCTGGTTTTAAAGTCTACTAGTCTATGATTTTCATTTGTATAATTTTCTTTATCTAGAAGTTAAAGTTAAGTGGAAAATGACCTTCAGGTCTACATCCAGCAGTTCTCAGGGAAACCAGGCAGTCCCAGGGATAAAATAAGGGTGACAAATATTTTTACTGACTTTTTATGAATGTGTTTAAATTTACTTTTAGTTTATTCAGAATATGCTCTCAAATTTTTACTCTAGATTTTATGCTATTTATTAAACCTTATCTTATGTGGACAGAATCTTATATTTGTTCTATTGAATTTATCCTTTTTTTTCTTATAATGATGAACACATTTAAAATAATAAAGAATGGGGGCCGGGCGGTGGCGCTGGAGGTAATGTGCCTGCCTTACCACGCTAGCCTTGGACGGACCACGGTTCGATCCCTCGTGCCCCATACGGTCCCCCAGGCCAGGGGCAACTTCTGAGCGCATAGCCAGGAGTAACCCCTGAGCGTCACTGGTTGTGGCCCAAAAACCAAAAAAAAAAAAAAAAAAGAGAATAAAAAATGTTTTTATCAGGAAAGCTTCTTCAAGAAACATTTATTTGAAGCCATATAAGGTTAGTTTAACTTTTCTATAATACTGAATTTTATAATGTTTGATTTATCAATATTATAATTGTTATTAGCAAAATGTTCTTGTATAGTCTTCTATGGTTAACAAAAATAACTATAAATAAATTCTGACTGTCTCATTTAAATTTTTATTGAGTTATTAAATTATATATTAAATATAGTTTTAAAACTAAATTATTGTGGGTCAGAGAGGACTTACAATGGGTGGATACTTGTCTTACAGGATGCAGAACTCTAGTTTTATTGTTAGCACCAAACATAGAACCCCAAGTATCAGCAGGAGTAATTTCTGAGCACAGATAAGGAATAAGTTCTGAGTAGTTTCAGTGTGGCTCCCAAACCAAACACAAAACAAAACACAAAACAGTATATTACTGTGTGTCATTAAAAACCTGTGATTCATCTTAATTTTAATACTTGTAATTTATTGTTTTGTAACTTTTGACTATAGAATCTTTATAGAAGAAAGAGAAAACAAATAATTCCTGTTCTATGGAAGAAAAGTATAATCTATTTGAAATGCTACATATGTAGTAATACTAATTATTAAACTTTAATCATGAAATTTTAACTTTTACCTCCCTCAGTCAACAGAATTTATCAGCAATAGATTTATTCATAACACAGAATATGTTCTCTTTTTGCCATTGACACTAGTTTTATGAGACCATGAAGAAATATATAGCTTCGTGGGGTTGGAGCAATAAAGCACAGTGGGTAGGGCCTTTGCTTTGCATGAGGCCAACTCAGATTTGATCCCCAGCATCCCATATGGTCCCCTGAAACTGCTAGGAATAATTTCTGACTGCTGAGCCAGGAGTACCTGAGTGCCTCTGGGCAAAATCCAAAAACAAACAAACAAAATAAATAAATGTATAGTTACATCACATTACTCTCTTCATCATTTCTTATTTTTTTTGTTTTTTTTTTTGGGGGGGGGCGGGGATCACACCTGGCAGCACTCAGGGATTACTCCTGGCTCTATGCTCAGAAATCGCCTCTGATAGGCATGGGGTACCACATGGGATGCTGGGATTCTAACCTTCTTCCTTCTGCATGTAAGACAAATGCTTTGCCTCCATGCTATCTCTCTGGCCCCATCATTTCTTATTCTTAGTAACACACCTGTGAAGTTCTTTTAATAGTCCATCTGCTGTTCTTTTATAAAATGAGTGCTTGACTTTTGGGACTGATTATGAGACAAGTTTTAAGAACATGGTTCTATCAGTATTTTTTATCAATATATCAGTATATCAAATAATTTGATATAACATGACTAGTTTTAATTAGCATATCAATACATATTTATGAATATATTTATTTAGATACTTAAGACTGTATCAGTATTCATGTTATTAAAGATTACATTTATTTCTATTACTATTTTCTGAGGATTTGTGATTGATGAAGAGAACAGCATTATTTATTTTACCAAAGCCATCTCTTTTTTACATTTAATTCAGAAGATATTTTTCTCAGTCAGGGATCTGCTGAAGGCTGTTTGCATTGCTGGAGAGTCATTAATTAATTGATTTTTTTCCCTGGGGCAAAAAATGAAAAACTTTTTGAAAGGATAAACTGCAGGAAGTGAAAAGAACTCTCCACCTCATATGTATAAGAAGTAATTAAAATTTTCTAATGAAAATTTACACCTTATGGCAGTTCAATATAATTTCAACACAAACATTATCCTAATCTCTGAGGAGTTATGCTTTTTTTATCAAGAGTGAACAACTGAATTAATTAATAATGAAATTAAAGTTTTTAAACTTAGAGATTTTTGACCTACACATTTTTGACAACAAACATCATATAAAATACTGTTGACCATTTACTATGACCACTTACTATATGCAAAATTGTTTTACAAAGATGGACTTATTTTCATTGTAACTTAATAGAAAAAGGCAGATGCTAAAACTATATTCAAATTGCAGATAAACAGAATTAAGATTTTGTAAAATTTTGTAATCTATAAGAACATGTTCAAAAGTAACAAAGAATTAAGTACAAAGAACAAAGTACAAACAACTGTGTATAGGGAAATTTTATTTCATATGTACTTATCTAATTTATTCCTTCCTATATTTATATAATAAATGTTTGAATGAGTAGACAATGCAAAGATTTATATTAGAATATAAGGGCATACTAGTAAACCAAAGCCAAAAGTCTTAGTCCTTTAACATTAAAATTCAATTGAAAATATAGACACATATATGGATTGCAAAATCAAAGTACCTTGAGTTCAGAAGCATAAAATCTAAGAGTCTATGAAGTTTCCATAACAAATAATTTACTTTTCAAAAGGGAGTTAAAAATAAGGATAGATTAGAAAAAAAGATCAGAATAAGGAACACTAAGAGCACAAATGAAAGCTAGAATATAGAAACACAACACATTTGAAATATAATTTGTTAGAAACATAAGCATAAAAAAGATATGGTGGCTTCTCACAACAAAGAATGTGTTAAAATTACATTTCATCACTTTCATTTCATATATGAATTTAATCATTTAAGAATTTGTCATAAAGCTTGAAGAACAATTGAATGCATTGAGCTATGGATAAAATAATACTATTAACCTGGCTGCAATGTGAAGATCTTTTGAAAGGTGAGAACTGCTTGAAGAATATTTTAATATTCTAGGTGAAAGATGATGATTCTTGAATTCAAAAAAGAAAAAATGTACAGTGCAGGGAATTGTTCAAATGAATAGAAGCATATTAAATATATTACATTGAAATACTGAATGATTGATGAGATATGATGTGATAAGGAATAAGTTCTTGATGGTAACTGTCAAGTTTTTAGTGGAAGAAGCTTGAAGAAAGATAGGACCTTTCATTAAGCTACTGAACAGTAGAAGTAAGGCTATATCTCCAACATAAAATGAAGAATTTTGGACAGAATGAGTGATAGGTTCTTTAGAAACATACGAAGTGCAAGCAATATCACTTTGATAACTATGTTTAAAATTAATATGTACCTAAAATATTATTGTCAACAATATACAAAAAATAAAGAAATATCATTAATAAAAAAAAAAAAAAAAAAAAAAGATTCTAGTATCCATTTAATCATAGATAACTATGTGGGTGATTCATACCATAATTTGGTTTTTCTTTTTTCTTTTGACCACAGTCGATGACGCTCAAGGGTTACTCCTAGTTATGCACTCAGAAATCGCTCCTGGCTTGGGGGACTATATGGGATGTGAGGGGATCGAACTGCAGTCCATCCTAGGCTAGTGCCCGCAAAGCAGACACCTTACTGCTCTGTGCCACCTCTCTAGCCATGATACCATAATTTTGAATGAAACTTCTAGATGAAAATTGCTAAATAAAAAAATAACACAGAATACAACTTTTAAATCATTACAATATTAATGGTTCTGTAGAGAAAAAACATGAAGACAAAAAAGATGGCAAGATTTGGATTTTTTTCTTTATTTAAGCATCTTGATTACATATATGATTGTGATTAGGTTTCAGTCATGTAAAGAACACCCCCTTCCCCAACATTCCCACCACCAAAGTCCCAAATCTCCCTCCCTTCCAACCCAACCCTATCTGTACTCCAGACAGGCTTTCCAGCTCCCTCATTCATTCACACGATTAGGGTAGTTCTCTGTGTAGTTATTTCTCATTCACACGATTATGGTAGTTCTCTGTGTGGTTATTTCTATAACTACACGCACCACTCTTTGTGGTGAGCTACATGAAGTGAGCTGGAAGTTCCAGCCCTCCTCTCTTTGTCTCTGAGGATTGTTGCAAAAATGACTTTTATTTTTCTCAACACCCATTCTTGATAAAAACTCTCAGCAAGATGGGAACAAAAGGAACCTTTTTCAATATAGTCAAGGCGATCTACCACAAACCAATGGCAAATATTACCCTCAATGGAGAAAAACTAAAAGCCTTTCCTCTAAATTCTGGTACAAGACAAATGTGCCCCCTCTCACCACTCCTACTCAACATAGTACTGGATGTACTTGCTATAACGATTAGGCAAAGAAAAGATATTAAGGGAATCCAGATAGGAAAAGAAGAAGTCAAGCTCGAACCTTTCGCAGATGACATGATACTATACTTAGAAAACTTAAAGACTATCAAAAAGCTTTTAGAAACAATAAATACATGTATCAATGTATCAGGCTATAAAATTAATACACAGAAATCAATGGCCAATAATGATAGGGAAGAAATGGATATTAAGAAAACAACCCCATTCATATTAGTGTCACACAAACTCAAATACCTTGGAGTCAACTTGACCAAAGATGTGAAGGGCTGATACAAAGAAAACTATAAAGCCCTGTTACAAGAAATAAGAGAAGACATGCGGAAATGGAAATCCATACCCTGCTCTTGGATTAGCAGGATTAACATCATTAAAATGGCAATGCTCCTCAAAGCATTGTGCAGATTTAATGTGATCTCTCTAAAGATGCCCATGACATTTTTCAAAGAAGTGGATCAAACACTTCTGAAATTTATTTGGAATAATAAACACCCACGAATATCTAAAACAATACTTTGGAAAAGGAATATGGGAGGCATTACTTTCCTCAAGTTTAAACTGTATTACAAAGCAATAGTTATCAAAACAGCATGGTATTGAAATAAAGACAGATCCTCAGTTCAGTGGAATAGGCTTGAGTACTGGGATAATGTTCCACAGACATACAGTCACATAATTTTTGATAAAGGAGCAAGAAATTCTAAATGGAACAGGGAAGGCCTATTCAATAAGTGGTGCTGGTACAAATGGTTAGCCACTTGTAAAGAGGTGAATTTAGACCTCCAGCTAACACCATATACAAAGGTAAAATCCAAACGGATTAAAGACCTAGATATCAGACCTGAAACCATAAAGTATATAGAACAACTTGTAGGTGAGACACTCCATGACATTGAGACTAAAGGCATCTTTAAGGAGGAAACAGCACTCTCCAAACAAGTGAAAGCAAAAATAAACTGATGGGACTATATTAATCTCAGAAGCTTTTGCACCTCAAAGAAAATAGTGCCCAGAATACAAGAGCTACCCACTGAGTGGGAGAAACTGTTCACCCAATTCCCATCAGATAATGGGCTAATATACAAATTATACAAGACACTGAGAGAACTTTACAAGAAAAAAATCATCTAACCCCATAAAAAATGGGGAGAAGAAATGAACAGACACTTTGACAAAAAAGAAATACAAATGGCTAAAAGGCACATGAAAAAATGCTCCACATCACTAATCATTAGGGAGATGCAAATCAAAGCAACTATGAGGTTGGCACACATCACAAAAAATGAGAATAAATAGTGCTGGCGGGGATTTGGAGAGAAAGGAACTCTTATTCACTACTGGTGGGAATGCTGTCCAGTCCAACCTTTATGGAAAGTGATATGGAGATTCCTAAAAAACCTCGAGTTGAGCTCCCATACCACCCAGCTATTCCACTCCTAGGAATATACCCTAGGAACACAAAAATGCCATACAAAAATCCCTTCCTCACACCTGTATTCATTGCAGCATTGTTTACAATAGCCAGACTCTGGAAACAGCCTAGATGCCCCTCAATAGATGAATGGCTAAAGAAACTGTGGTACATATATACAATAGAATATTATGCAGCCATCAGAAGAGATGAAGTCATGAAATTTTCCTATACATGGATGTATATGGAATCTATTATGCTGAGTGAAATAAGTCAGAGGGAGAGAGATAAACACAGAATTGTCTCATTCATCTATGTGTTTTGAGAATAATAAAAGAAATTTGTGTAATGATTCTCAGAGACAAAATAGAGGAGGACTGGAAGGTCCATCTCACAACATGAAGCTTACCACAGAGATTGATGGGTACAGTAACAGAAATAATTACACTGAACCAGCATAACAAAATGTGACTGATTGATGGAAGTAGAAAACCTGTCTAGGTACAGGCCATTGGGGGGTGGGGAGGAGGGGCACTTGAGACATTGGTGATGAGAATGTTGTACTGGCAAAGGGTGCAACATATTTTTTACATATAAAATGCTAAAAAAAAGAGAGAGCGAGAAAAAGAAAAAGTTCAAACCCACTTAAAATAGTACCCAAATTAGGATATATAAAAAAAGAGAAAAAAGAAAGCATTACCCTTCTGACAAAGATAAATTTTGGGAATAAACTTTATAATTTAAATAGTGTGGTTCCAATGGTGGTTTTTTATTTATTTATTTATTTATTTATTTTTTTTTTGGTTTTTGGGCCACACCCAGTGACGCTCAGGGGTTACTCCTGGCTATTCGCTCAGAAGTCGCTCCTGGCAGGCACAGGGGACCATATGGGGAACAGGGGGATCAAACCGAGGTCCGTCCTAGGTTAGCGCAGGCAACTTATCTCCAGCGTCACCGCCGGGTCCCACAATGGTGTTTTTTATACTTTTGTTTTACAAAGTTTCTGTTCACTACCATAACAAAAGTGCCCATAGCTCTTCCTCACTGTTCTTTTATCTCCATGGTTCAAATCCCTCCTACTCATTCCCTCACTGTTTCTTAATAAATTTTTTAACTGGAGGCCAAGTGTTTGTCATTGTTTAATACTATCTATTACCCATTTTTGTCTCTCTACATTTCATGGATGAGTGAGAGCATTCTTATACTTTAAAAAAGGAGGAAAACTATGTGGGAAATTAAGAGGTTAAGTTGATATATTTGGTAGTAAAAGTTCAGTGAAATATTTACAGAGTATTTTGTACGTTAATAGCTGGGATTAAAGGTTTATTTTTAGCAAAAGTTAATTTTTTGAGAGCAGATGGGGGTATTGTAGATATTCTCTGGATACTATGTAACATAGACAATTTGTACTAAGTAAAAAGAAGTATTTTCATTTTCCTTTTAGAAAGCATATTTATTCAATAGGATAAAAATGGTTTACAATCTAGAAATGTAAATAAATAAAAGAGTGAGAATTTGGAATGCTACCATAGTGTTCCCTAAAAGATACATAGGTTATATTATTTTTATGTTCAATTACTGGAATAAAATTTCATTATTTATAAAAGTACCTTATTTCTTCTAGGAATATTTCCAGATTTTTGTATTAGAAGGTACATAGATTTCTATTTTATTTACATAAATACATTTTAAATACTAAATGTATCTCTTCCTTAGGGTAGCAGAAATAGTACAAAAGGTAGGGCGATTATCTTGCATGTGACTGACCCAGGTTTTAGCCTTGGCAAATCACTGAGTATGGCCCAAAACCAGAGATTTTTTTTCTCTATCTATAGGTAGGTATTCAAGCACTTATATGAAAGATAGAAAATAATGCATTGTTGTAAATTGAGTTTAGTTTGGGTTGCATTTTAGCTATGTATAACAAAATAACATGGGTTTATATGTTTTCTTAATTGTTTTGTGTACGTAATTTAAATAAGCCACTCTGTCTCCAGCATTCGAACTGACATAACTTACTCTGGAGTTTGATCTGTCATTCTTCCAATTAGCAAAGCCCTGCAGCCATGCCATAGAACAGTTTTGTAATATATCTTGAGCTTTAACAAGGAATTTTTTGATGCATTTCAATTATAATGTACAAAGCAACATCTTTTTTAATTAAAGAAGAAATTACATTTTGAGGCACTTTAAAGTGCTATTAAAGTTTATGGTTGAAAGCGTCCTGTAAGATGAATCTGCCCTCTGAATTTAGTGAAAGAGATAAAGAGTACTTGGGCTGGAGGAGTGGCAAAGTAACCATGACAGGTTTACTAAGATTGGAGAATAAAATTTGATTATAGAGTGATGGATTCTCTATCATCAGATTTTTTGGATAATAATAGTGTGTAAAAAGCAAGAAGTCTACTTGAAACTAGATGAGGAAATTAAATGAAGAGAATTAGATGTGATAAATTCAGTCTGGCATGGTATACCTGGAAGTCTGCACAAGGGAAATACCATTTTGTATATATTTGTAAAAATCTTTAGAGAAATAAAAATTCACTGATGTATGACCCTTTTGTGATACATAAAAATATATATATATGAATCGAAAAATTTCTAAGCAAAAATTGAGTCATAAAATACATATATTATTCTAGTTTAGGTGAAACAAATATTTTTATTTTCTCCAAATTATTTTTCTATGTTAAATAAAGGTGAAATAAATGTATATTTTAAGATTAAATAATTAATGCAGATAATATGTTGTAGTTGATAGAGTTCACAGATGATAATAATTTAAAATTTTGCTGGCTGATGAGTGAGCGTGAATAAGAAAGAAAAACTGTGCAATACAGGAAAAACAGTGCATATAAGCACAAATATACTCTTTACTAAGTATTGATATATGAATAATTATTTGCATACATTCAAGCACATAAATATATATAAACATATGCCTTACCTGTAATGCCATTTTTGTAATATATATTACTGATGAAAACTTAAATTAGAAACATCAATTATTTAAATATTTTAACATACAGTTAATATATCCCAATCAATATAATATATAACACCTAATGCTCTTTAATTTTTAGGAGAATATACTCTAGATTTCTCAATGCATATGATCTTTAAATGGTTTTAATTATTTTAAGAGTTATTGTATATATTATATTAGATGTTATAAGTGAAATATCTCTAAAAATTATAGGACAGTGCACTATAGTTATTATACTCCATCATATAACCAACAGTCCTTGGAAAGTGTAAAATAATGTTTTATTTATTTTTTTATTTAAGTTTCTTTAGGGGAGCTCTCAAACTATGCTCAGGAGGTCTGTGACCTCACCTAATAATCATGATCAACTTGTCTTCTCTTTTCATGTGCAGGCCTGAGGAAGCAGTTTTTTTAGGGTCCAGTAGTGCTTAGTCTTACCTGCATTGCTCTAATATGCTCTCATGCCTCCTGGGCCATATTTATAATTTCTTAAGGACCTCTATGGCTTCACCTAATAAAATTTGACAGAACACATGATGATAGGATGAATAAATGTCAACTGCATGCTTTGCCTTCTTAACACCAAACTTTATGGCTCCATGCTCTTGCACTCTGCAACAAGAAAACTATTGCTTTTTGCCCAGTGGTCAACTATTGTTTTTTGTCCCATGGTCATATAAGTTTTGCTTTATATCTAATTAAAACATAATGGCCATTGGCAATATGAAGAAGAGATATAAATTACTCAATTATCCAACACATTACTACCAAGTACGCTTAAAATGTTGAAAGTACTACTAGCAATGAAATATTCTATACTTGTCACAACACATGAATGTATGTTTTTAAAGACTTCCCACACTAAGAAAATTCCAGAATGAAAATTTCATATAACAGTTAAACTAGCATGGATAATTTTTATTCTATTTCTATAATGTTGGATCCCACAATATTTTCTACTAAAATAACAAGCAAAAACAAAAAAGTAATCCCTCTACTTTCTTGTTCCTCCACTTCCTCTCTTCTTTAGCTTTCAATTTCTTTGACGTAAAAATTTGACATGGCCTTGGCTTTCAGCCACTTTAAACTCTATTGCAATTACTATCATTATGAAAAATTACTTGCCCCCTAAGGATTATGTAGCAAGCTATTAGGAAAAGATGCAAAATGCATTCCACATTAATGTTACCTTGATGATGTTCACAGCAAATATTTTGTTCAACTTTTTGAGAACAATTACATTTTGACCTTTTGAATTTAATTTTCTTCAAAAATTCAACTGAACTTTTATGTATTGTAAAATATTCTCATACCTAATAACTGAGTAATAAAATTTTAGAACTTTCTGAAGAAAGATTAACCTTTTGATCTACAGAAGCATTTTCTTTATGGTTTCTAGGTTTTTAGCACTGACCATATTACTGAAAATGATTAAATTAAAAACAAAGTACATTATTCAAAGTTTTGTACAATATATTTTCCTTCATCAAGTTTCTTCAAGAATGTCCCTGAAAAAGGTTGTTAAGCTATTGAGGTGGTGCCTATCTATACCAAGAATCATCAGCAAAATCAATTGACTGTTGACAGAATTCCCCCATAGGTAGAGTATATATATATATAGCATATATAGTAGTATGTATACCATATATACTATATATGCTACTATATACGTATACTTCTATATATACTACATATAGAATACTACATATATATAGAAGCCATAGGTTTAGTAGTGAGAGAGAGGATAGTAAACATGGAAGTTGAAATATTGACAGACATATATAAATCTATGATATCTAGATACATTATAATTTTATTGGCATTTATATAAAAGTTAGAATATAGACATATCTATTATTTTTCTATATGTTGTATATTTATATTTGTGTGTTTTATTAGTTTTGTATATTAATCTTATATGAGTAATCTATTATTGATATGCTTGTAACTGATTTAGTGGATATACAATACACAGTTTATGATAAGCAGTTCATTTAATGGTGACCTATAGTAAATTATTAATAGTTCAACTTCAACCAAGGGCTAAAGGCAAGCAAAAAGTTTTTAAACCCACATTCATATTTAAATCTCCTGAAATAAACCTCACATGTTCTTAAAAAGTAAAATAATGAGAAAAATAAAATAAAAAATAAGATTATGGGAAAATAATAATGCAGGGATTATCAATTAAAGATCTATTCAGTACTATTGCTGAAAAAAGTACTATTGATCCAATCCAATTGTTGGATTACTGCTCCCATCTTAATCAATATTCATACTCCACCCTAGGTTGTGATCCGGTGATGGGATTATTGGATTATTCCCTAACTTGCTATTCCTCTCCACTCTAGGGGGTTACCTGGTGCTTGTGAATAAAAGCAAGGATCTGAGGAAGGAAGAAAAAGTCATCAAAAGCAAAGGAAGTCAAATAGTCATGGACAATAAGAACACAAGGAGACAGAATGATTAGAGTATCTACTCTTCATAGATATAAAAACATAAGATTTAAAATGGTTATTAATTATATTGAATTGCCAATGATGGAATAATATTAGAAATTAATTATAAAATTAAGTGTAAGCAATGTGCCATACTAATATAAAATGCAATAGTTTAAACCTAGTATGCTTTGAACTCTGTGTTAATTTCATTACTTTACTATACAGCTATCACTTATACTAAAATTAAAACTTAGAAACTTTAGCACAGAAAATTATTTAAAATTGTGGAGAGAAAATTAGTGATAAAACTTAACACCAGGCTGAAGTATATCTATGATTAATCTATATTAAGAAGCAAAAGTTTTATATCCCAAGTATCATACATGAATATGAATACTGTCATCTGTTATAGAACATATAATTATGATTATGTATAACTAGAACCCCAGGCTCCAAAACTAGAATCTGGTGAGATGCATGTCTGAAAGCAAATATTGATGCAGGAAATAACCCACGCAGTGAAATAGTACAAGAACAGGTTTAGGAAATCCAACACCCAAGTCAGGAATCTCACAACACAATCCTTTTGCTCCTAAGAAGAAAAGCGTTTTTTGGAGGAAGACCAAAAATGAGCCTCTTCCTTCCTCAGATCCTTGCTTTTATTCACAAGCACCAGGTAACCCCCTAGAGTGGAGAGGAATAGCAAGTTAGGGAATAATCCAATAATCCCATCACCGGATCACAACCTAGGGTGGAGTATGAATATTGATTAAGATGGGAGCAGTAATCCAACAATTGGATTGGATCAAGCTATAAAAGACATATTTAAAGGTTTCTCACTTCTTAGGATGTTGGCTAAAATCTATTTCTTTACATATGCCATCGACCTTTTAAAGAGGATCAAGGAACCTTCTAAATGGCCTTAGGAAGCCTCCTGCCAATTCTTGTCCAAACACCCTGAGTTTTCAATACAATGGCCCAAGTTTGCATTGATACTTTAACTCTACTGTGACTGTAAAGATTATCTGGACTGCCCAAGTATTGCTCAGGGGTTCCAGAACCATGTAGAGCAATGTTTAAGGACCATAGGGAACTGAGGATCAAATCATAATTAACAAGTAATACAAGAATTAAATTGCATACAAGGGATATGTAGTCAAAAAACTTTGTGAGAGGAAATGTAGGGTTAAATATTGGAAGGGAGATTATTCTAAGATTAATTTTTGATTTTAACATTTCTGTCATGGTAATATTGTGGTCACAAATTAACTTATTGTTAACTTGTATCAACTTTGTCTATGTTTGAATACAGCTATAAAAATTGAAATATATTACAAAATATCAATATGGTAATCTCTTAATAAATGTGATAATTTTGGAATATTTAATATGAGATATTAGTATCTCACGTCCATCCTTCCAATGCATTTCATTTTCCCTTTTTTTCCCAGAGACTATAATATCTAGCATTATTTTAAAATATTAGCATTGTCTTCAAAGATAGCTAGTAATATTTCTTCTGATTCTTATTATTTTATTATACAAAAGAGAAAAAAATTAACAAACAAAATAGGTTGGAAAACCTCTTTAAACATTGATCCTAAAGCAGTATTGGTCTGTATTTATGAAGATGCTGAAACCATTACTTTTCAAGGTGCTATTTTTGGATTTTCCAGATAACTTTGTGTGAGTGCGTTTATGTGTTAGTCTATTTATTTATTTTTTGTGAAAGCAATTCTTCATAAAACTGTAAATATTTGTGATATAAAAATAACAAAAACTATAATGTTTAATGATAGTCCTTAGTTACAGAAAAAGACTTTGTACATGCTATGTAGTACACACATTTACATAATTTAGGAGGGTCCCAGTTCTGGGCTTAGTGTGAGGATTAAGCCCTTGTCGGGATTGAGATATGTTGGGGCCTCCAGGGCCCAGAATCTCTGGCAGAAAACAACTGACTCTAAATTTTGGCCTAGATTCTGAAACAGATCTTCCCAACATCACTAGCTGAAAGACAGCCAGTTCCTTGTTCTTGCTCAGAGAAGACATCTTGGGAAAGATAGGAGTCCTGAAAAACCCAGATTTCCTGTACTGGCCCTGGCATTACCTGGTAGAGAGAATGAGCGAGGGCCTATTTGAATCATAACATATAATCTTAGCACATAATCAGGAAAAGTTAGAAGTTAAAAAAAATATATATACACATATACATATGTGTATATATATATTGTGAAAGCAATTCCTCATAAAGTGTGAATATTTATGATATAAAAATAACAAAAACTATAATGTTTAATAATTATCCTTAGCTACAAAAAAAGATCTTGTACATGCTATGCAGTACACACATTTACATTGCTTTGGAGGGTCCCAGTGTGTGTGGTTTTGGAATCACACCCAGTGATGCTCAGGTGTTACTCCTGACTCTGCTCTCAGAATTTACTCCTGACCATATGGGACGCCTCGGCCAGCTGCATGAAAGACAAATGCTCTACAGCTTTGCTTTCATGCTAGCCCCTGGGAGATATTTTTGTAGTAGAGAAAACTAAGTTATTTGACAAATTAAAGCTTTAGTTTATTGAGATTTATTTTCATTTGATTTTAGATCCCTACCCTCCAGGGAGGGTAGGCTGTGACTTTGTTTACTGCCAGAACATTAGAGGCATTTGAGTTCAATGCCCCTATTGTCTGACTAACTTAGTAAATTGTTCTTCTTAAACTCTGATATTATTCATTTGTGGAAGTCAGGGGTTTTGGTTAAATGAAGATTCTATTCAGTAGTTCTGTGGTGATCCCTGAGATACTGTACATCTAGCAATTTCCTAGATAATGTCAACACTTTTACTGGTCTACTTTGTATAACAAAAAACTACTTATTAAGTAGTATTTAAATGTATTTTAAAGAGCATCTACATTTTAAGTTTTTAGTTTCAGTACTGACTTCCCACCTCAAACCAGCAAATCAGAGTGTCTGATTTGTAGGCAGTATCTTTTAGAATGTTTAATTATAGTTAGATAAACTGAGAGATTATAACTCTAAAACATATAAACCATAACTAAGATACCTTTATGAACATGTTTAAAGATTAAAAATAATGGGCAGCAGGACTTATGGATATAGTTCTGCCAGTGTGCTGCTAAAAATGTAAAACAAGTTGCTACTTTTGATCTTGGCTTAATTTTGAGCTAAGACTGACAGAATGGCAATTGCACTAAATTATACCGACTTGCATGGCAGCTTTGTGATAATGGGGCTATTGATGAGGCAGACCATTAAATTCATTTTACTCAAGACTGAATCAAGAATTTAAACAGAAATTTTTAGAGGTAAAAAAATGAACATATAAGACTATTTGTATTCATATATTGAGTAAATTAATTCACTTTCTCTACACATGGATTTGAGATAACATGCACTCAAATGGCTATAAATAGAAATTATTTTTTAAAAATAAAAGAAAGTCTGGGTACCCTTTCATAACCAATTGAAGAGTTATTTCCGAATTGTACTAATTCTAATATAATGATGACTAATAACTACTTAATAACTATCATATTGAGGTAGGCATATATATAATGAGGGGTCCCCATGGAAATGAATTCTTCGAAGTTATAAAAACCAGTTAGCCTAAAAATCAACTAGAGTCCAAGGCCTGATAAGATCTTTAACTGAAGTCATAATAGACGCAAAGAATATATGGAATGAGGACCAGAGGAAAAATGTCAAGAAACAAGACCTGGCAATCACCTCAACAACAGAAGTCTTGCCTAAGTGAAAGCCCCATTGGGGACAGGTTGGGAGAAACTCTATAAGCCAACTTAGAACAAAGGAGTTGCACACATGTGCTCCCTTGCATATGGTGTCTACATGCACATATCACCTGAATCTCTCCTGCTGAGATGTGTACTTTCCTACTTTCATGTCAGGTTGTCTCAGGGATCTATAAACCTTTGAAGAAGCCCAGAACTTCCATATAAAATCCATTTGTACTTCACTTTTCATCTCCTAAAATTATTTTCTGCAAGGGAAGGTTACCAATATGAAGGCAAGATCTGGGATTGATTTCACTTTCCTTGCCAATACAAGCCCTCAAACCCTAGATATACCACCCACTTCCTGGGTGGCAGAGTTGGAGTGAAAGGGGTAGATTCCCTTCTATAGGCGCCACTTCTCATGCATCCTCTTCAGATAAATCACCTGTGGATGCCCACTGGTTCACATAAATATATCAGGTATTATATGTAATATGTATATTATTACCCCAATATTATGTGAGGAGAAAATTAAGATAAAGAGAAGTAAATCCTTTCAAGTTATTACATCTGGTATATGGCAGAGACAAAATTTAACCCATTTATCTGACACTGTACTTTATACTTTCATTTTTCTGTCAAGTTTATGCCAACTTTTTTGAGAGGTTTGAAATATTAAATTCATCAGTGTATCATTTATTTTCAGAATGTTCCTAGAAATCAAGTTAGGTCAGTGGTGGGCAACCTTTTTTTCAACTGAGCCAAATCTCACCAAAACCACAAATGAGATTTATTTTGAGAGCCACATTTTTAAAACGGAAAATACATAGGATGGTACACTGTTTTTAGTTTCAATAAATCTTTATTGAGAATATTCTTCATGAAAGTATCCACATAG
>PVKC010022903.1:0-17502 GCA_004027635.1 Crocidura indochinensis
GCTAAATGACAAATAAAGGACATGACACATCAGTCCATAATTTTACACATTATCTTTTACTAATTTTTACTTCCATGTTTTGTTTTTGTCTGTTTTTTTAGTTTTTTGTTTGTTATTTTCTGGGTCACATTAGGCAGTGTTCAGAGATTACTCCTGGATTGCATGGAGGAGCATATGGGATACTAAGGATCAAACCTTATTTCCAACACATGTAAGGCAAAAAGCCCTGTCCACTGTGTTACTGTTCTCGACTTCTCCCTTCTATTTTAATTGCATCTCAAGCACTAGCATTATATGGATCAGATAGAAAGTTGAGAATTGGCATATACAAAGGATTTTAAGTAAGGACAATTAAAATCACATATTTGCTATCCTATTATATATATTGGAACATAAAAATGTCTTTCTTTTATAGAAATAAATGATTTTTTGGGGGGGCCACACCCAGTGACGCTCAGGGGTTACTCCTGGCTACGCGCTCAGAAGTCGCTCCTGGCAGGCACGGGGGACCATATGGGAACCGGGGGATCGAACCGTGGTCCATCCGAGGCAAGGCAGCAGGCACCTTACCTCCTGCGCCACCTCCCGGCTCCCGAAATAAATGATTTTTAATCAATGAAACTTTATATAAACTTGAAGTAAACAAACTTATGATTTTTCAAAATTTTCACCAGAATGCCACGAAATTGTTTCATTTACAAAAGTTAGACAATATTAAATTCTTATGGAGTCTAAAAATACCCTCCCCTCTATCAAGAGACAGAACAAACTTATTTGCTATTTTTACCCACTAATTACCTATTTGCAAGAGAATTTTAAAAATGCTACACTGCTCTATGTCCTTATTTCCATATGTTCTATTCAATTCCCTATTACTTGGTTTAAATAGGTTATGTCTCTGAACAGTAATTGTCTGGAAGAGAGATTTGCTGTCTATCCAGTCACGGTTGCTAGTACCAGTTATTCTAATTTTAGGACATCACAGGGCATATGTGATAGGAAACCACAGTGTAAAGTCCAGGTACTACATTTCACATTTAACAATTATCAAGGGACTTGACTGAAAAATGTGCAACTGTGTGAAATCTTCCTGAGAGAAATCTTTGCTACAATAAATTGATAGGTTCTCACATGTACAAATTAATTGCTTCTGTCACATATTATTTGTGTTTGGTCTGATTTTTCTTGTCAGAAATGACAATATCTGTTCACGTATAGGTCAGGGAGAGACTGGCAGGGAAAGATGAAGTCTTTCTCTGTGAGCAATTAGATTCTACTGGATGCCTTAAGTGCCTATGGATAAATAAAACTATTGTAATTGCAGCACCACTTTTAGAATTGCATATCTACGGAGACATTTTGACCCGCAGCAATAAACAACTAGGTAGTACTTGAATTGTTCACTTGTTAATTAGAAAATGAATATGTAACTCAATATAAGCACAAGCAAGAACTCTTCCTACTTTGAACCCACTGATTCTTTTGTTTCTACCTTTTATTCCCTCAAAAATATTAACCCCATGTGTTAATTTCCCAATATAAACAAGAGAAAAATTATATGGTGTTTTTATTAATTATTACCAATGAATCATTATTCATGTTATTTTTTTAATATATTGACTAGTGCTTATCTAAGAATCTTGTGAATAGCCAGCACCTCATTTAGTCATCTATTTTAACACTTTCTCTTTCTTATAAGTAAACAGTGTCTCACCAATAAGGAATTAGGTGTTTATATTCTGGTTCTTTGTTGTTGTTTTTTTATTTTATTTTCTGGCATAGCTGTTAAGTTTAACTATTAACATCATAAAACTTGAAGTAGTTAACAAGGTTGTAAGATCAAAATTTTACTTTTTCAATATGCAAATTATTCAATAATAAACATCCAGCATGTGGATTAAAAGCATGTTTTGTTTTATCCCATGAATGAGACAACATTTTTAACAGAATGTATGTTTCTAGTGTACCAAACAGCATAGTGAGTAAGGCAGTAACCTGGCACATGGTTGATCCATTTTTTATCTCTAGAATCTCAAATACATGAAGAAATTATTCCTGAGTACAGAGCCAGGAATGAACCCTAAGAGCTGTCAGATGAGGAACAGGTGTTATCCTTCCTAATAAAAGTATGTTTTCTCAATGAATAATGAGTGCAATCAATCCAGAAAATTGAAAAGAAAGACTAAAGTTTTTTGGAGAACAGGTAATGAATACCATGTCCCATATAGGTCCTCAGGTGATACTTGTAAAATGTTCTGATTGCAAATTACTGAGAAATGTGTCATAAAGCAGTGTCATAAAGCTCGAGGAAAATATATTGATAGATCAGGGGAATTTCTTATGCATTGACAAGAATTTTGGATTTATTCCACCTAATGCAAAAATAGCTGAATGAATTTGATGGAAAATTTATATACTCAGAATTGAATTTTCAAAAAATATAGGTTGTTATGCAAAGAATAGATATATTCTAGACAAAGTCATGTGAAAAATTAATTGATAAAATAGCGTTTATTAAGATGTTGTTTGTAGAGGCAGGATGTAGCATTTACTCTAGATTTGTTTTAATTTATGTAGTTGAATAGTGAAAACATTGGCTAAAATAAAATCTTGGAAAAGTAATTCATTGAGAAGGAAATTTAACTTAAATATTGCTTGTTTTACTTTAAAAATATTTTAGTAGATATTTTCAACATGCACTAATAAATAATACCAGAGGAGCTCACAAAGTGATATCTGGGTTAAGAAGTGAGTGGTACAGTGCTTGGCACATTGGTGGTTCTTTATGTTCCAGAAATTGATGGACTCATTTAAGAAGAGGAACTTTAAAATGCAAATGTCAAGGACTAGAATTATAGCATAGTGGCAGGGCATTTACCTTACACACTGCCAACACACGATGGACCCGGTTTTGATCTGTGGCTTTCCATATCATCCCCTGAGCCTGCCAGGAGTAACCCCTGAATGCCGCTGGTTGTGACCTAAAACCAAAAATAAGTAAATAAATGTCAATTTAAAAATATGACCTCAGAAGCAAGTATATGAAGAAGTAGCCAATGATAAAGTGAATCCCAATTGTATGTTTTATGATAGTGATGGATAGTTTTCTATAAAAGTTTCACTTCTCAGAAATATGGCAGTTCAAATAAAGTGAGCAATTGAAATTATCTACTTCATGAAAAATTTTCTAATCCAGTGAGAGTTCAATCAACAATTTGGTAAGTTCTGTGTTACTGAGAGTCACTCAGACAACAAAATGCACATTTAGTTCATTGATCTCATACAAATAAAAAAATGTATATATCTAAACAACTATTTTCCTTTCCCTATGGCACATAACAACAACAACAACAGCAAAAGGATGTATTGATATCAATGCAGTCATGCACTCAGAAATGGAAACTTCGTTCAAAATAAGAAATTCTTCAACCTCATAGATGAATCTATAACTTTATCCTGTGGTTTCTTTTATTACTGCTAGAGTATCAGGCTTAGAGTGTAGTCAATATTTTCTCTAATACAAAAAAATTCTGTTCCATTTTAGTTTGCATTAAGTATGGATCTATAGAACATCAAAGCAGACATATTACAGCTGTCACTATACAAACAATAGACTAACTTCACACTTTATGACCAACAACCAGAAAAGAAAAGATGCAAACCACGCTAAAAAAAAAAAAAAACTCATTGGTACAGACACCTTCTGGGAGTGTGATCAAAGTCCCTACCTTGCCAAAACCTTAAAGGCCTCCTCCATGTAAATGGTTCAACTTTACTATTTTATGATTAATTTATTCAGAACTGCCAATATGACAGCACAGAACATCTCCACATACACCAATTTTCAGGCTGAATACTTTGGACTCTTCAGGAATGGTGGTAGACATCCAAGGACCCAACTCCAGCATCTATCTACAGAATTCTACACTCACCACCATGAAAACAACAGCCCAGTCTTAAAACTAATCTCAAAAGATACGTAAAGCCAAACGTCTGAAACTCATGGTTACATTGCTCTTTTACTGAAAATGCCTCGATCTTCTAGGGAGGGCAGTGGGCCGAGAATTTTCCCAGTTTTATAGATTTTAGAGCAGCTGGAACTCCGCCTCCAATTTCCACAATACTGACAGAGCCCATGAACTTAGATGGGAAAACAACATTGAACCAACTAAGCTCAATAAATGAAAACAACACAGAAGATTCAGCTCAACTGACAACAAGCTGTTGAGCAAACTCTCATATAATGACTTTATTGACCTCTTTTAGCAAAAGAACAATTTTCACAAATTTTCTTTTACTGAACTATTTTTGTATGATTTCATTTGACATTTTGTTGTCTCAAGCAATATAAAATAAACCTATTTTGTGCCTGCCAAAGAGGTAGTCTTGGGTGGTGGGGGACAGGGCTACAGAGGAACTGGGACTGGGAACGCTGTGAAAGGGAAGGTCACACTAGTACTAGGATTAGTGTTGGAATGTACACAGTTGAAATAACTGAATTAGGAACAACTTCATAAAACATGACGTTTAAGTAAATTAAAACAAACAAACGTAGGCTCTGTACCCATTATACACCATAAATATCCTCAAGAGTCTGTGCATTTAATTATAACTCTTCTTTTTTCTTTTGTTTTGGGGGTTTGGGGGTCGGGCATACCCGATGATGTTCAGGGGTTATTCCTGTCCGAGGGCACCATATGGAAGCCGTTGATTGAACCCAGGACCGTCCTGGGTCAGCCGAGTGCACGGCAAAAACCCTACCTCTCTGGCCCCTTAATTATAGGATTTCTTAAATGAACGAATGCATAATGACTTAATGAAGAACAATTGTATCACAGGATTTCTAATTTTGTTCCTATAGTCTTTCATTTGGTTCAGGATTCCTTAGAGATCATAACTTCCCTGCTTGTTAGATAATACTTTATTTTTTTTCTATGACATCTGAATTTTTTTCTTAAATGCTTAAGAATCATTTAAAAGGTGTGTTTACTTAGTTAAGAATTAAATGTTGAACAAATATAGAGGAAATGACTAATATTTGAATATTGATATCGTCTTGAGGGTGAATAACACATATAGAGAAAATAACAATTGGAAAAATAATATCAATTAATTTTATTTACTTTTTAAATTAAATCAATGAAATAATTTAAAAACATATGTTGAACACGACAAAAGTTGTTTCTGATTTATTGTAATATGAGGTCACTTTATGGTTGTTTAACAACTCAACTAAATATTACTAGCTTACTTTAGAATGCTAAATATATGCCAAAACATAGAGAAAATATCTATTTTTCTATATATTTGTATGTAATATATATTTCTTTCTCCTGTTATACAATTTGGGTTGATGTTGAAATAATAGCAATTTTGAGTTACTGCCTAAGCGTTTTTATATCCAGAGTCCAGACATTTGCAGAAACACCATAAATCTCAATTTTTAACACAATTGCTTGCCTTTACTAGGGTTCCTTTGAAAATAACATGCAAGAAGGAATTTACAAAACTATTAATGACTTCCACACTATCTGTCCTATACTAAATAGATGCTTCTTTTCATGCTCTCCACATTTTGCAAACTCATGTCCTAAGATAGAAGAATGCATTCTCACTACATATTAAGTCCTAGTTTTTCAACACAATATATATTTGCTTAGTTATACCTTACTTTTAATTGAAGTCACCTTACTTCAAAACAGTATGCATTTTAGGTGTGCTTCATTCAAAAAGTCTTAAATATAACCTATTCTGAGTTTACCACACTCTTGTTCACTACACAATTCTAAAATCCTTTAACACAAAATTACCATTTACCCAGTTTTTCCACTTTCCATTCCAGTAAGAATTGTATTAACTTTTAGTTTTTACTTCATTTATCTCAATTTCAGTTTTTCTATATTTTGCCTGATCTGTTTTCTTAAAGACATATTTTTAAAGTTTATTTTAATATGCAACTGTTGGATGCATTTCAGAGACATTCCAGAGAAATGTTTTCAGTGTCATCATCACCTGAAAATATTTTGTTGTAAAGGCACTGGCAATCAGCTATACGTTTATATAAACATATATATACATATATATACATATATAAATTTGATAACCAAACAAAAAAAAACACCTGCTCAATATGAGCCACTATTTATCTTGATAAATATTATGAAAACATGATAATTATTAAGAAATAAAGCTTAGTGAGGTTGGAGTGGTGGCACAGTGATAGGGCATTTGCCTTGCACGTGGCTGACCGGGACTGACCATGATTTGATCCCCTGGCATCCCATATTGTCCCCCTAGCCATTAGCATATCAGTGTGCCTAGTCAGGAGTAACTAATAAGAGTCACCAAGTTTGGCCCCAAATAAACAAAAAAAGAAATAAAACTTAGTATGTGAAATCTATTAATGATATTTAATAAAAATTTAGATTTTGAATCAAATGTAGTGTCCTTTGAATAACTATAGAGTTATTTGAAGAAATATCATGCATGTAAAGAATTTAGGTGTGCCTGAAGTGAACTCTCTGTACTTGGGAAGAAGTTTCTAAAAATGTAACTTAGTTCACATATTTTTAATGTATAATACATTTTTCTAGACTGAAAGTAACTAAATATAGACCCAAGCCTATCTTTTAACATAGTCTATGAAGAAGGTACCCTAATCCTTAATTTTCAGTATTCTGTAATTTGGATTATAATTATGGGAGGCAATGTTCTGTTTTGAAAACCACCGAAGTTTTAAACCATATAACTTCATAGAGCAGTTCTACTTCTAGCATCTATTTGAAAAGCACTCAGAAACTATTTTGAAATGCGGTATGTAACAAACATCTATGAAATGCTGTATGGAACAAACATCTATGTTTATTACAGAATTATTTGCAACAGTCAAGATATTATACTAAATAAATTCTCAATAAAATATTATAGGACATTTCATATGATCCAGCAATACCATACCTTGTAATATACTCTAGGAGTCCAAAAACACAGTCCAGAAAAGTCCTCTTTACTTTTGTGTTCACTTGAGCACGATTTACAGAATCTTGAAACAGCTAGAATCTTGAAAAAGCCCAAGTTACCCCAAACTAATGGGTGGACAAAGAAACTATGGTGTATCAAGAGAGTAGAGTACTATGCAAGTGTCATAAAATTTAAGAAATATTTGCTTATACATGGATGAATATAGCAGGAGTTATATACTCAGTGAAATGAGTTAGAGGGAAAAGGAAAGACAATATTGGGGCCGGGGAGATAGCATGGAGGTAAGGCGTTTGCCTTTCATGCAAAAGGTCATCGGTTCGAACCCCGTTGCTCATATGGTCCCCTGTGCCTGCCAGGAGCAATTTCTGAGCATGGAGCCAGGAATAACCCCTGAGCACTGCCGGGTGTGACCCAAAAAACCAAACCAAACCAAAACAAAACAAAACAAAACAAAACAAAACAAAACAAAGAAAACAATATTAGCACTCATTTTAAGATTAAAAATAAAGATAGTATGGTGATAATGTCCAAAGACAATAAAAAATGTGGACCATGAGTGCCACTCCCTGGTAGAAAGCTTGCCACAAAGAGCAGGGAAGTGCAATTAGTGGGGAGAAGAGATCATGATGACAATAAGATTTGGAAATGATCACTCTCAACAAGAGCTGGGTGCTGAAGGGAGGTAATATGATATGCATGTAACAATGATCTTGTAACAATGATGCAACCACAGTGTTTAAAAGGAAAAGAGTGAGAGATGAAAAATATCTGTCTAAAGACAGGTAGGAAAGATGGCTTTGTGGGGGTGGGTGGGAGAATACTAGGGACATTGTCAGCAGGAAATATGCACTGATAAGATAATGGTGTTGGACATTGTATGTCTAAAACTTAACCGGTAATCATGGATAACTTTCTCATTGTATCTCGTAGTGATTCAATTAAATGCTTTAGTTTATCAAAAATTAATAAATCACCAAAATATCAAATATAGATAAATATTAGGGATAATTAAATGTAGGTGCACAATATGATACTACTCAATCATGAACAATTAATTGTATCTTGCCAGCAGCTTGTATAGAACTAAAAGGACTTATGCCAAGTAAAATAAATTGGAAGGATAAAAATAAATTAGATTATTCAATTTATGTGGAATATGGAAAAGAAAATCAAGAGAATTGGCAAATTAAAAAAATAAAACATGGTAAGCATAAGGTTATGAGAGTAGGGTAGTTGGATTTTGAAGAAAAAAGATAATCAAACTAAATGTACTGAAGGAATATTAGTGGTGTTTGTAGTGGAGAAATATACAATTAATATTTGTGTGAAGTTATACCTAAAATATATATTATTGCATAAGACAATATTAAAACAGTAAAAATATCTGTGAAAAATTAACTGTGAAACATCACATAAATTAATTTTTATTATCAATTTTTTCTAGCTACTAATTTAATTTAATTTGTTTTTCTAAATTTACATTGCTTTCATCTAAATGAAATTGACTTCATCTGTGTAATATCCTTGTTCTTTCTTAATAGACATGAAATAGGACTTTTATAACATACCATCTCTGTCCTATGAAAACTATCATAGAGAGAGACATGTCATGGAGAAGAAATGGGAAGGGTATTAAGAAAAAAGTCTGGGGAAAATGAGAGCACTGGCGCCTGAGAAGTAATACAACAATTAGGGCTTTTACCTTGCATATAGTCAATCTGGGTTCAGTCCCATATGGTCCTGGAGATGTCTTGAGTGTCTTGTCTGAGTGGAGATTTGGAAAGAAGTCTTCAGCAATGCCCTAGTAAGTACGGCCTAAAAAAATAATACCAATATAAAATAATAAAACAAAGAAAAAGAAACTGAAGATACTAATTTAAATATCAGGATTTGTGCTACTAAGTATTGTGACATAAGCAAAGATTTAAGTATTAAGTGTCACCCAGTACATCTTTATCTAAAGACGTCTTAAAGTTCAATCCAACAATCTGTTTTATCTATGGGAAATTATTATATTTAACATATTGCATTTAAATCTCACATACTAATGTATTATTTGATACCATTTATTGACTATGCTAGCATTATATGACAAATATGAATACTTGATAAATAACAATAATCTTTTTCATGTATTTTTGTTTGTTTGCTTTCATTTTCTTTCTGTCCTTTCTCCTTGGCTCACAATGTCTCCTAGTTTCCTTCCTTTTTTTCTATTCTCTTTAAACAATTGACTGTCTAAAGTTTACCAATGTGATGGTAAATAGCCTGTAATGAATTATGAATTAATATGTTTCAAAAATGTTGAGAGTCACTGAATTTGAAAAATCATGTCAAAGGTTGTACTCTATTCTTTGGGTACAGAATTACCTCTGATTTAGAATTGGAGATAACTTAACAAGGCTAAAATAATGAACTTGAAAATTTGGCATTTTTCCTGACCTAGAGTATGTCAAAATAATATGTATGAACAGTTTTGGTCAGATTCCCAGATTAAGACATTTTAATAAAGGGGACAAATAGAAATAAGATAAAAGTCTACTATTATAACAACAATATCCTTATCTAGGATTCTCTATATTTCTATTTGATAAAGTAACAGACAGGAAATAGATGATTAACATAAAAACTGAGAGAAACCATTATTCTTGTTATTTTTCTACCAATTATAATTGCAAAGTACATGAGTAAAAATGTACTTTTATTTTTTATGCAACACTGAACATGATTTTCTCTATCTAAAATGTATTATATATTTTGAATAATTAACAGAAATTACATTAACTCTCTATGCATGCGAGTACTATTTGCATTTCAATATCTTTAAAAATAATATACACTGCTAAAACAGCCATTCACTTTTCATATAAGTAAACATAAAAATTATTTTCAAGAAATATATTTTGTAGCTTAATCTTTTATTACTAATGCAACTTTTGTCAAACTCATTATTTTTCTATTCCCAATCCTTTTTTTTATTTTGAATAAAATTAACTGACACTTGATATTGGTATGAGGATAAAATTTAGATCAACTTTCTTCTAAGTAAAGCACAAGTTTCTGTTTATCTTAAATCAAACATGTAAAAATTTGTAATTTCAATACTGTGTAAATATACACATATACATCTATATACAAATACTTTTTTATTTTGGGGATATTCCCAGTGAAGCTCTGAGGTTACTCCTGGCTTTGCACTCAAAAATTATTCCTGGCAGGGTTGGGGGACCATATGGGATGTCAGGGATAAAATCTGTGTTAGTCCCATACTAGGTAAACACCTTATCCACTTTGTTATAGTTCAAACCCCCATACTTATATATTTATAGACTACAGATGGGGAAATGTTTAACTCTTACACATTGTTCTGGACTCAGGTTCAATCATGTTGGTGCTTGGTGTTATGGATTAAACAGAGCTTCTCAGCTTCTCATGTGCAAGGCCTTAATGCCTAAACTGCCTGACTCAACCTCAGCATTCCAATTTCTATTCACATTCATACTCAATCCCTCATGGTATAATTCTGAAATGTTTGAAAATAATATGTTTGGTCCTTATTTAATAGAAATACTAAAGAACACCTTATCTCCCATAAATAATTTATTTTGTAAAATGCTTCTCAGAAAAGATTAAAGGTTAATTTAAAAATGTTGGTCTTGTATTGCAGAGATAGTACAGGAGTAAAGGATTTTACATTCTATTCAATTAAGGTTATTTTGAGTTTTAGCACCATATTTGGTTGTCTAAGCACCACCAGGAGTGATTTCTGAGCACAGTCAGCATAAGACTTCAGCACCAATGGGAATGGCTCCCCAAAAAACAAACAAGTAAAAATGCTGCATCCTGCATGATATCAGAGAAATGTCTAAAATCTTTCATATCCTATAAAAAGTCCCCTTACTAAATGTCTTCATCCTTTAAACTAAGCCTTTTTATATGTATTTGGATAAAGAATATTATAACAAAATAATAAATACCTAAATGAGTGTAATTATACATATAATTACATTAATCTGTTTATGTGGCTTTAAAAAATATTACCCTTTGCTTCTTTCTTTTTTATCATTTATTTTCTCAAAAGCTAACATTGGGGTTAAATTTAGTGTTTGAGTAAAACAATCTACCTTCAACCCTAATCTCTTTGGTTAGCACTTGAGTTCATAGGTAAGTAAATTAGATTAATTATAGCTCCAATTTAAAATCAGTACATTACAAACATGCTTATAATTGTGGTGCTTAAATAAATATTTCATTTAATAAAAATAAATTAAAATCGCTAAATTAAATAAGATACCATCTTACAATGTGCTTGAATTTATTCAAATTATGATATATGATGCATCCACTCTTGGAAAAAAACAGCAAAAAATAACTTCCTTTAGTTTGCTTTCATAGCTAAATAAATTTTACTGTAATTTGAAACTTCCCACAGACTTCTCATTGTTTCTTAGGTTCAGATCATTTATTTTCTTTAAACCATCTCAATTGCAACAAAGCTTTCAAAAGAAAATTAATGGTTTATTAAAGAAGCAAAACAATATATCCCAATCCAATGTAGTGGAAATAGCCAACATAACATGAAGCTCTCACCCTTATGAAGAGATGCTCTCTAAGACATGGTTCCTCAGCCTTCTGAAATAGGGGCCAAGTTCTCTGTCCCTCAGACTTTTAGAGGGCCAGATTGTAGTTTAAAAAAAAAAACTACGAGAAAATTCCTTTGCACAATGTGCATATCTTATTTTGAAGTAAAAATACAAAACAGGAGCAAATAAAATATTTAAAATAAAGAAAAACTAAATTTAACAAACTTAGTAGTATTTCAATGGAAACTATGGACCTGCCTTTGGTGGGGTATAGTTTGGGGACCCCTGCTCCAAAAGGAATAATAAGAACTATCTTTCATGGGTAGATATTAAACAGAACAATAAAAGAAATAACTGAGCTGTACATTGTTTGCTGTTAATGAATCTGGTAGGAATCCTGGGTTCTTTTCCTGGCATTATTTTTTCTACCCAGGGGAAGTTTGGCAGTTTGTCTTTGTGCTCAGTGTACAAATATTTATTCCTGTGTACACCTTACTGGGTTAGTAGAAACACACACATCCATACTAAAAAAGCCCGAGAAGTGTCCGTAGTGTTACTTAAGGAAATGATTCCTAGATGGGAGTGGCAATGACAACTTTCTGACATCACCTGTAATTTGATCTCTGATTTTAAAATAAATTATTAACTCCATACACCCTATTACTCTCAGTTATCAGAAAAAATATCGAAATTTATTCATAATTCCAAAAAATATATTTTAAAAATGTTGTAAAGAAACTTTAAAGACTCATGGCTGACACAACCTTTCTCGGCCATAGAACATCTCTTCGGGCAAAATGTAGCTTCGTCTCTTTGAATTGCTGTATGTAAAGCTTTTCTTGACTACAAATTTCTTACTGGACTCAGAAAGTCCAGAATTAAGTAAGCATTTTTTAATTAAATAAATTATTTAAACACCATGATTACAAATATAATTGTATTGAGTTTCAGTCATAACAAGAACACCCCCTTCACCCCTCCAACCTTCCCAACACCAAAGTCCCCATCTCTTCTCTTTCCCACCCATGTCTGTATTGAAGACAGGGTTTCCACATCCATCACTCACTAATTTTGTTATGATAGTTCTCAGTGTAGTTACTTCTCTAACTTAACTCATCTCTCTTTGTGGTGAGCTTCATATCTTGGGCCATTTTTTTTTTTTTTGGTCTTTAACTCTGGAAATTATTTCAATGTCTTTAATTTTTCTTAAAACCCACAATGAGTGACTCTATTCTGTGTGTGTCTCTCTCCCCCTGACTAATTTCACTCAAGGTAAGATTTAAGAGAGTGACGTCTCTAGGCAAGAATTATGGTAGAGCAATATAGGGGCACTGGTTTTAAGCTTCGGGAAAATAATAAATGAAAGTAAGTCCTAGTCTGTAGTAGTTCAAAAGCATAAAATCAGATAATTGAGATTTAAATCCTGAGTTTTTTGAAGATGCAGAAATTGAGCACCACCCAGCATAAGGTAGGGCCCCTCAGAAAAGAAGCTAGATGAGAATCTAAAGATTAAGATAAGAGTATAAAAGGACTAGCTCAAATTTAAGTGTATCACTGTGACCACACCCAGGAGAAACATAAACCAAGAGGATAAAAGATACAGTGTAAGACCATTTCCCAATAGCTGTTCTCTGTCTTTTCTACCCTGGAGAAGCATGTGTCTCTCTTGAACAAAATTATTCTTTTGAACACATTACTTTCTTTCTCTATCCTCACACTTCTTTAAGTACATTTCTTTCCATAAAACTACTCTATTTCATACACACACACATACCAAAACACACACACACATACAGCACATGAAAATGGATTTTATTAGACTTTCAGAATAAAGAGCATCATTGTGCATGATTACTCAAATAGAGTGACTAGTGAATAATTAGAAGCAAAACTCTTGGTAAATATAAAACATTTTTATATGATATGTTGGTCACTACTTTCTATTTTATTATCAATATCTGCTCATTGTAAGCCTAAGAAAAGTAAAGTCAAGACCAGAAAAAATGCATCTTTTAATTTGCTTTGTTTCTAAATTGTCTTGTTCTTTTGAAAGGTAGTATGGCCTGGTTAGACATCCTCTTTCATTATCACTTTTTTAAGCTGACTGCTGACTGCTCAGGTGGCAAGAGGAAGTGGTAATTGGAGAAAAATGTTCTAGCTCTCTTGGTAATTAAAATAAAACAAAGCAAAACAAAAAGCTAGTGAAAACAGCTTCCTCTTAAAACCTCCTTTGTGGGCTAAAGGCAAAATGTCAGGAAGAACAATAAAACAAAAATGTAGCCTTTCAAAATGATAAATCAGTCTGCTTTCAAGTTCCACTCATTGGTCTGGTGATTTGGAGTGAGTCACTCTAATTCACAGCTTGCACTCCAAAGGCAAAATCCCCTTTGTGATCTCCATTAGCACTTATATACGGACTGTGCCTTTTGTACTTAGTGTTTCAAGAGTGATTTATTCGGAAGGAACATAGTCTATACAATGAACTGGAAAGGTTCACATTAAAGAAAGTTTGTTAAGACCTCTTCGAGGACCTGATATATTAAAAAGATCTTCATGACCTAGATATGATTCTCGTTTTTAAGTATATATGCACAGATATTTGTGTATATAGTTTTTAATAACGTATTACTAATAGGTAACAGTTATGTTTGTGGAAATTAATATTAAATAAGATCGTATATTTGAGGCAAGCTCATACTGATGGCATTCATAGGACTGATGGGAAATTGAAGTCTTGTTTTTTGTCCTGTGTACTTACAGTGTACATTTAAATTGATCTATATGCATTGCTTTTCTATTTTTATTTTCTTAGATGAAAATGAAATTGATTATTTTTTATTTCTTTTTTTATAAATTTTTATTTTAAGCTCCATGGTTACAAGCTTTTTCGAGATACAGCTGGTCTTCTCTTACAATATAAAGTTGTTCATGTTTGAAGCCCAGTCACAAGGTGCAACCCTCTTCACCAGTAGACGTTTCCTGCCAACAATACTCCCAATTTTCTTCCCATACTATCCCTTGTCCCCTCTAGGCAGATTTTCCTCCTTTCTCTCTATCCTCCTCACATTTTAGAGACTGTGGTCTGCAATAATGTTACAGAGGACTATCATGCCTATTGATCTCCTTTTAGCAACCAGTTCTTGTCCAGAGCAAACATCTTCAACTATCATTCCCATAGAGATTCCTTATCTGTCTTAAATCCACTCCCCACTATTTATGACAGGTGTGCTATCATGAACTAGTCCTCCTGGCTTTCTTTTATCTCTGGATATTACTTCTACATTATATTTTATGGAACAGATTAATTTTAAGAAATCTGAATAATCAAGCTGAATTTGCTTCCTAGGTAGCAAAAGAACCTCAGAAAAATGATGAAATTAGAGAAGCGTAAAGTTAAGAACTTATGAACAGACAGCAACTTCTGTTTTATTTACAATTCCATTTTATGCTGAAGTTATTTTCATTTCTATTCGCCTATGTCATGTTCCACTAACAGGACCACCAATCAAATATTCAGTTTGTCTCCTATTTCAAGAGTATTGTTTCACACACAATAGGGATTTCAAAAATGCTGGCTAATATCTAAGTGTGTCTTTATTAAATTTAATCTTTCAAACAGTAATTTTATTCATTTAGTCTTTTGTCACATTTAATGAAATCCAACCATGAGTTAAAAAAATTTAAGTTAAAAAAAGTGGTAAACAAGAAACAGTATCTGGCCGCCGATAAAAATTTCATAGATCATATTGATTATCGGTTATTAATATAAAGTAGAATTTAAGTTTATTTAAATATTACATGATCTGTGTCACTTAGTAAGTAGCATGAGAATCCATGTAACCTCAAGTATTAGATGAATAAATCTTGGGAAATTAAGAAAAACTTCTTAAAAGCAGAAAGGAGAAAGAAAGGAGAAACATATTAGTGAATCTTGTAGTTTTGATTACATACTAAAGATAGAAACTAATGTTAAGAAAGTAAAACTACTTAAAAGGAGAAAGAAAGGAGAAACCTTAATATTCTTGTAGTTTTGATTACTTAATAAAGATAGAAACTAATGTTCACTTATTTACATATGAATATATATACGTGTATTTATGAAAATGGGGAATAAAACTGGTAAAGAAAAAATATCTGGATCAGTCAAGTAATTCCAAAAATGAGAATTTATGGGACTATGCCTTCTCATTATGCCTGTAATGTGAAATAACCATAAAGTTTTTGTGGTACTATTGTTCTAAATTCAAGAAGTCTAAATGGGGGTAGGTGTTCATATTTAAACAAATGAGTAAAAACCATTCATTTAGAATAATCAAGCATAGAAGTTGCTTGAAAAAACACACCTCAATATTTTTGGTTTCTCTCAAGGAAAATTTTTTGTAAGGATTTGCAGTCACTCAAACATACACCAATCTGTCATTTCATAGCCTAATTGTATTCTTCATATCACCAGAATTATTCGTGTAAAATGAAAAGTAGCATGATGAGACTAAAAAGTTTCTTTCCAAATGCTAAATAAAGTTCTTTACGTAGCTTTAGGTGACTTTATTATTTAAGACCACATCTTGATTCTAAATCTAGTCTTGGCATCTGGTCCCTTGAGATGAATTTCTTTGTTTCCTATGGGACTTTTTCCTACTCTACTGTATCACTATGGATATGTTTAATAGTTCTCATTAGATTATACCTGCCTGACTCCTCTTAATTTTTGCTCCTAGCTATGAAATAATTTCAAACATGAAGACATAATTTATTCTTTAGGATTCCCACAGAAACCTGTACTGATTCTCATCTATATGCATATAAGTTCTTTCTGTGATGATAAGTATATGTCTTATTTTTTCACTGTAATCCAATAAATTTACAGTAAACAAATGTTTAATTATTGCTAAAATTTATATCAGTTTAAATTTATATCAGTCAAATTTAACACGTTTATTTGTATGCCTAATAATTATTAAAATTATTAAAAAATTATGCTTTTTTTCATTATTTTCTTGCTTTCTGATAATATAGTGCCAGGGTAAATCTCAATAATAGGCAACATAAAAAATAATATTTTTATAAAGCTAAAAGCAGATGTTTGGTGTAAGCAATATATTTTATAATTGCAAAGATGTATCTGTTTTTTTAACTGCTAGTATCGCAGCTTATATAGATAAACTGTCACATAGCAAATGACTAATGCAGATTATTGATTATATAGGTAAAATAATTATCCTTAACACCAGCATGAGCTTAATAACCATAAAACTCTTCTTATCCTGTGCAATTTTCTATGCTATTTAAACTTTGTCTTCAGAAAGAACATTCATTGTAATTACGTATTTGAAGTACTAGAGCAGTGTTAAGTGGAACGTTCAACTGGAGAACATGGCAGTTAAGTTAACTATTTTATAACTAACACAGGTGATTATTTTTTATTAGAGAAAACCTCAGAAGTACTAGAGATCAAATTATTAGTTTTCTCTGTAGAATAAATATTGAAATTTTTTTCTTTAAATATAAATGAACAGCCAATTTATAATTCTTTGTAACTAAGATAATAATACATATGACTTTACTCTCAACTATATTTGAAAGAGTAAATTTCAACTCATTTAAGATACACTGAAATAATAAGATTATAGTTTAGTTTGTTGAGAGCTCCTTTTTTAAATATCACTCTCTTATTTCCTCCCATTTATTATCAAAGAGGAAAAATAGTTCACCTTCGCATGCATGCAGTGACCACTAAGGAGTATGCGAACATCATTTAATTTCTCTAGGATTCATTAGGCACATTAAGCTTCTGTGTAAATCAATCCCAAGATCACATCTTTGGAGTAAAAGACATAAAGGGAGGAAAAAAAATTGGACTTGAAAGCGACAATCTTAAGACAGAGGTTAAAGAAAATGTGATTTGTTCAACTGAAATGGCAAGCACAAAAGAAAAAAA